>JAJOOF010000502.1:0-60887 GCA_029582545.1 Solanum lignicaule
CCTCCCCCCCCACCCCACCCCAAAAAAAATTAAGTTTATTTTTAAAAAATATTTTCAATTTCAATTCAAAAATTATTTTCTACTCTCTAGTAAAATTAAAAGATATTTTCTCAAAAAAAATATATTCATAAATCAAACACTAAAAAATCTTTTTCGGAAAATATTTTCTACTCACCAACTAAACATGAGAAAATAAGTCAAAAATATACTTGTTTTCCATAAAAACATTTTACATAGAAAACATTTTCCTTCATACCAAACACACCAATAATTCTTGGGTGAAAAGAACTACAAAATATAATACTAGGGATGGGAAATTGACATATATTGAATGGTCGATGATACCAAAGTAAATAATATCATTAATCATTAAAATAATTAATGAAACTATATGGTGGAAATAAAGATCACAAAATGAATTTAGCATGATAACAGCAGTCAGCATGGTAATAGGATCTTATTTAAAGAGAAAGATATCAAATATTTGATATATAGTTTTTGATATACTGTAGTTGGATGATCTGATTTTCTAGAATCATGATTGAGAATTGCTTAACCATTTTTCTCAAAAAAGAATTAAAATAATCGAACAAAGTACCACATATGAATATATATATATATATATATATATATAAATCCAAATGTATAGAATTAGTCATACACTGTGATATTCTAAATTATGAATCATTTCTTTTCACTGTATATCTCGTTGAGTTAATTATATTGTTGAATTAAATCTATATTAATCAAGAACAATGTAAAGCAGGGGCAGAGCTACAATCTTGTAAGGTTGGTCAGCCAAACACCCTTCGTCAGAAAATTATATTGGTATAGGTAAAATACTGTCTAATATTTGTATATTATATAAATAGAACACCCTTATACTAAACACAGGTTGTTGGTCTGGTGGTAAGCATGCTAGTTTAGATCTTTGAGGTTCCCAGTTTGATCCCTAGTAGTTGTGTTTTTCTTTTAACACAATATTTTTCTGGGCTAATTTAGGTCTTTGAGGTCGATGGTTCGATCCTCATTAGTTGCATTTCTTAACACAATATTTTTTAAAACAGAAATAGCCGCCCCTGTATTTTCTTTATGTTTCTAGCATTAAATTCTGACCTAATAATTAACCTTAAATTTTGATTAGTCTAATAATTAAAATTTTATTGTTTTCTTTATATTTTCGATCTATATTAAGTGAATTATTAGGTATAACACACTCTCAAGAAATTATTTTTAGAGATAAAACTAAAGATTAGTATCCACTATTATATTTTTTATTATTTATAAACTATTCTTTTAGAAAATGTAAAATAGTTAAGAATCTATCTATATATATAAAAGGAGAAGAAAAAATGACACATGTCAACACCACAAAATTTTCAGAATTTTAAATAATTTTAAATATTTAATAATCAATAATTAAATAAATAGATATAGACACATGTCAATAATTAGAATTAGAATGACACATGTCAACATCACAAAAAATTTAAAAATTTAAAAATTCAAAAATTAATTAAAAATAGTTTAATTATCTATCTTAAATTAACCAAAAAGATATTAAGGTTACTGTTGGAATCAGGTTCCACGAAAACTGTCAACAAATTTGAATTTTAAATTTTTCTTTTTTTGAAATACAATTTTAAAATTGAAGTACAATTTAATAATAATAATAATAATAATAATAATAATAATAATAATAATAGAATAATAATAATAATAATAATAATAATAATAAACTATCTATATATAATCTATCTTCTATCTATATATATAATAGGAGAGAAAAAAAGTCACATGTCATTACCACAATTATTCTTAAATTTTTAGTTTTAAAACTGATATTTTTAGTTAATTTAAATAATAAATTCAATTTTAAAAACAAAGAACAATAGAAAATATTTAAAAAAAAATAAAAACAGTTTTGAAACTTAAAATTTAAATTCAAAAACAAAGAACAATATAAAACCACGTTTTTTAAAAATCTATTTTGGAACGTAATGTTTAAATTCAACTTTAAAAATAAATAACAATATAAAACAATTTTTTTTTTAAAAAACATACATTTTGCAACTTACCGTTCAATTTTTAAAACAAAGAACAATATAAAATATTTTTTTAAAAATAAAAACAGTTTTGAAACTTAAAATTTAAAAACAAATAACAATATAAAACCACTTTTTAAAAAAATCTATTTTGGAACGTAATGTTTAAATTCAACTTTAAAAATAAATAACAATATAAAACAATTTTTTTTTAAAAAAAAACATACATTTTGCAACTTACCCTTTAGATAACACTAACGCTTTGTTTGGATCATTGTTACACATTGTATTGTATTGTATCGTTATTATACCTACAATATTTGTTTTGATTGTTATTTAAAATGTATTGTATTGTATTGTTAAATTCCGTTGTTACGTAACAATGAAAACTCCCATTTTATGAAACAACCAATTTTGTGTGTTTCCATTGTTACTTAATTTCTCTTTTCAATTATATATTTACATAATATTTCATAATACTATTTTACCCTTTACCTAATATTATTTAATTCTAGTCAAACCTCCTACCCTGGAATAATTAAGGATATTTTAGTAAATTTATAAATTACAATACAATACGATACAGTCAAACCAAACAATAAAAATGTTATTAAACAACAACAAGCAATACAGTCTAGCCAAACATTGTATCTACCATACAATACAATACAATACATTATGAAACAATGGGTAACAATGATCCAAACTGAGTGTAAAGCATATTTAAGCTATATACAAAATTGTAACGAGATCTAAACCTATGTAATTATCTATTTTTTTGTTTTTTTTTTGTTTTTAAAAATAAAATAAAAAGAAATTTCAACTACAAATTATCTATATATATATAATAGGAGAGGTGATAGCGCCTATGTGTCAGCGCCACAATTAATCTCTAATTTTTTTATTTTTAAATCTATCTATATATAATAGGAGAAGAAAAAAACGACACATGTCAGCACCACAATTTTTTAGAATTTTAAATTATAAATAATTAAATATTATATAACTAATTAAATAATCTAAATTCAAAATTTGAAATAAAGCATGAACCCTATTTTGAATTAAAAATCTTGGGAAGTTTTTCAAAGCCAACACTTGAGTTTTAAACTGAATTTTGAGGAAGTAAGTATGAGAATGACAAGAGTCGTATACATGAGTTCCATATTATTATGTAGACCCTTGAGTCAAATCGTTCATGCTCATAAATTCCGCATGAACTCCATCATTTGAGTATCTTTGAGAGGAGTAGTATCTTCAAGTTCTAAGTCTTCAGTATTGAGTTCCTAATCCTTTTGAGATTATATTCCTACATATGGGACTACTACATGTTACCATGAAGCCCTTGAGTTGAGTTGTTCATGCACATAATTTCACATGAACCCTATGAGTCGAGGAGTGTGCAGATGAGTAGTATCATCGAGTCTTGAGTTCTAAGTACTGAGGTTCTTTATTTCTATTAATATCTATGAGTTGAGTCGTTCATGGTCATAATTCCACATGAAACCTATGATTTGAGTTATAAATTTCAAAAAGATTTTTAAAGCCAATACTTGAGTTCTTAAACTGAGTTTTGAGAAATTAAAGATGAGTTTGGAGAAATGAGTTTTCTGAAACATGATCAGTATGACAATCGAGTATGCCATCAATGTATGAGCAGTATGGTATCTAGACACCATCAATGTTTATGCAGTATGACTTCCCGAGTCATCAATGATCATATTATAATATGATTTTGAAATGTTTTTGAGAAAGAGCAAAGTCGAGTTCATTTTCTTTAAAATGATATATGAGAATTAAATATTCCCAAGAGTAAATGTTTTCATCCTCAACTAGTGTCCCATCCTCCAAGTTTCAAAATAATCAGAAGGGTGGAACATCAGGCTCTAAGTTTCAAGGTAGTATTTTAGGCACCAAAACCTACCCAACATTTCCTAAGTGTGGTAAGAACCATCCGGGCGGGTGTCTTGTAGGAAAATAATGATGTTTTGGGTGTGGTCAGTCCGGTCACTGGTTGAGGGATTGTCCTTCTAAACAGGGTCAAGAGGCAATGCTAATCGAGCCTAGTCTACAACTTCAGTAGCACCAACAGGTTGCCCAACTCAGTAGGGTAACTTTTCTAGTACAGGTGGGGGACAACGCCAAAATAGGCTCTATGCTCTTCAGGCTCGTCATGATCAGGAAGATTCTCCTGATGTAGTCACTGGTACGTTATGAGTCTTTGATCTCGATGTTTATGCTTTATTAGATCTAGGGGCTACTCTTTCTTTTGTAACTCCTTATATAGCAGTCCAATTCAGTGTTAGTCCAGAAACTCTCCCAGAACCTTTCTCAGTCTCTACTCCAGTCGGTGACCCAATTATAGTTGGATGGGTATATAGAAATTGCCCTATCACAGTCTCTCAGAAAGCCACCTCAGCAGATTTTGTAGAGTTAGAAATGATAGATTTCGATGTCATTCTAGGCATGGATTGGTTACATTCTTGTTATGCCTCAGTCGATTGTAGAACTAGGATTGTTCGTTTTCAGTTTCCAGATGAACATATCTTAGAATGGAAAGGTAGTAGCTTAGCGCCTAGGGGTCGATTCATTTCTTACCTTAAGGATAGAAAGATGATCTCTAAGGGTTATCTTTATCATCTAGTTCGAGTTAAGGATTCAAGCTCCGAAGCCCCAACTCTTGAGTTAGTTCTAGTGGTTAATGAGTTTCCAGAAGTGTTTCCAAAAGATATTCCCAAAGTCCCTCCCGATTGGGAAATTGACTTTGGAATTGATCTCATTCCAGATACCTAGCCTATCTCTATTCCTCCTTATAGAATGGCTTCAGCTGAGCTTAAGGAATTGAAAGAGCAGTTGAAAGACCTTCTAGATAAAGGCTTTATCAGACCTAGTATTTTTCCATGGGGTGCACTAGTGTTGTTCGTAAAGAAGAAATATGGTTCTCTCAGAATGTGCATTGACTATATGCAGTTGAACAAGGTCACAATCAAGAAAAAGTACCCTATCCCAAGGATCGATGACTTGTTTGACCAACTTCAGGAATGTGCATTGACTATATGCAGTTGAACAAGGTCACAATCAAGAAAAAGTACCCTATCCCAAGGATCGATGACTTGTTTGACCAACTTCAGGGTGCTAGTCATTTCTTAAAGATAGACCTCAGATTGGGTTATCATCAGCTTAAAGTCAGAGATAGTGACATTCCGAAGACAGCCTTCAAAACTTGGTATGGTCATTATGAATTTGTAGTCATGTCATTTGGACTAACCAATGCTTCTGCAGCTTTCATGGATTTGATGAACAGAGTGTTCAATCAGTACTTAGACTTGTTCGTTATCGTCTTTATTGATGATATCCTCATTTACTCTAGGAATGAGGAGGAACATGCGAGTCATTTGAGAGTTGTTTTGAAAACACTAAAAAATTGCCAGTTATTTGCAAAATTTAACAAGTGCGAGTTTTGGTTACAATCAGTTGCTTTCCTTGGGCATATTATTCCTAGAAGATAGAAGCAGTGAAACAATGGCCCAGATCTACGTCTGCTACAGATATCAGAAGTTTCTTGGGTCTAGCGGGTTATTACAGAAAGTTCGTGGAAGGATTTTCATCCATAGCCTCACCATTGACTAGGTTGACTCAAAAGATGGTCAAGTTTCAGTGGTCAGATAATTGTGAGAAAAGCTTCGCAGAATTGAAAACTAGGTTGACTACAACTCCTTTTTTTACTTTACCAGAGGGTTCAGACGGTTATGTCATTTATTGTGATGCATCAGAGTCGGCGTAGGTTGTGTGTTGATGCAACGAGGTAAGGTTATAGCTTATTCTTCCAGACAGCTTAAGGTGCATGGGAAGAATTATCCAACTCATGACCTCGAGCTTGCAGCGGTGGTGTTTGCACTCAAGATTTGGAGGCACTACTTGTATGGTGTTCATGTAGATCTTTTCGCAGACCATCAAAGCCTTCAGTATGTGTTCACCTAGAAAGAGTTGAATCTTCGCCAGAGAAGATGGCTTGAGAACCTCAAGGATTATAACATGAGTGTGCATTACCATCCTGGTAAGGCAAATGTAGTAGCAGATGCCCTTAGCAGACTATCTATGGGTAGTGTAGCACATGTTGAGGAAGAAAAAAAGGAGCTAGCAAAGGATGTTCACAGACTTGCTCGCCTAGGAGTTCGTCTTATGAGCATATCAGATGGTGGTGTAACGGTTCATAATGGGGCAGAATCTTCTTTGGTAGTGGAAGTTAAGGAAAATCAAGACAGTGATCCGATATTACTTGAACTCAAGGGTGTAGTCCACCAACAGAGAGTTGAGGTTTTCTCCCAAGGGGGAGATGGTGTGCTTCGCTACCAGGGTCGATTATGTGTTCCTAATGTGGGTGAGTTGAGAAAACATATTCTTGCAGAGGCCCATAACTCCAGATATTCTATTCATCCAGGTGCCACTAAGATGTACTGCGATCTGCGGGAAGCTTATTGGTAGAATGGTATGAAAAGAGATATAGCAGATTTTGTGGCTAAGTACCCCAATTGCCAGCAAGTCAAGGTAGAACATCAGAAACCAGGAGCTATGACTCAAGAGATTGACATTCCTACTTGGAAGTGGGAAGTGATCAACATGGACTTCATCACAAATTTACCTCGTACTCGCATACATCATAACTCCATGTGGTTGATTGTTGATAGAGTTACTAAGTTTTTTCACTTTTTGGCGATCAAGACTACAGATTCGGCGGAGGATTACGCCAAGCTTTACATTAATGCAGTGAGGTTGCACGGGGTTCCTTTGTCTATCATCTCAGATAGAGGTCCTCAGTTTACCTCTCATTTTTGGAAGTCATTTCAGAAGGGTCTTGGTACTCACATTAACCTTAGCACAACATTTCATCTATAGATGGATAGTCAGGCAGAGCGTGCCATTCAAACCTTAGAGGACATGCTGAGAGCTTGTGTGATCGACTTCGAGGGTAGTTGGGATGATCACCTTCCTCTTATTGAGTTTGCCTACAACAATAGTTACCATTCCAGCATTAAGATGGCCCCTTATGAGGCATTGTATGGGCGTAGATGTAGATCTCCTATGGGCTGATTTGAAGTAGGTGAAACAGCCTTGATAGGGCCAGATTCAGCTCATTATGCTATGGAGAAAGTGCAATTAATCAGATATAGACTTAAGACAACCCAGAGTCGACAGAAGTCTTACGCAGATGTAAAGAGAAGGGAACTAGAGTTCTAAGTTGATGATTCGGTTTTCCTGAAGGTGTCACCTAAGAAGGGGGTGATGAGGTTTGGCAAGAAAGGGAAGCTCAGTCCCAAATATGTAGGCCCTTACTGGATCTCGAAAAGGATTAGTAAAGTGGCTTATGAGTTAGAGTTGCAAGCAGATTTGGCTGCAGTGCATCCAGTCTTCCACATTTCACTATTGAAGAAGTGTGTCGGTGATCCAGCATCCGTAGTGCCATTAGAGAGTATGGTTGTGAAGGATAGTCTCACTTATGAAGAGGTACCAGTTGAAATCCTTGATCGTCAGGTTCGAAGATTGAGAAACAAAGAAGTCGCTTCAGTCAAGGTTTTGTGAAGGAGTCAGTCCGTAGAGGGAGCTACTTGGGAAGCAGAAGTAGCCATGAAGTCCAAGTATCCTCACCTCTTTCCTTCCGATTCCATTCCAGCTTGAGGTAATAGTTCATCTTCAGCTTTTCAGTCATTCATGCGCTAATTCAGTCTTAGTATTTTGTTTCTTCAGTCTGTACTTACATTTTCAGCGTATTTATATGTTTTTTGAACTCAGTTCAGTCAGAAATCATCCTTTAGTGTTTAGTGGTAGGGTTGCAACTTATTTCCTCCATTTCAGCTAGTTTAGTCATCATTCGAGGACAAATGATCCCAAGGGGGAGATATTGTAACACCTCAAAAACCAGACCCAATTTTTTTTCTAGAAATATACCTGAAGTAGTGAATCACGGCAGGGTTTACGGACCATGATAGGGTTCACGATCCGTAGACCTGCCTGCAGTCTTGACCTAGAAGTCACCAGGCCCAGACATCAGACCAAGAGCACTTTCACGGTCCGTGGTCTTGATGATGGGCTGTGGTGGCGCTTGTAGAGTTGATGCAGTGAACCTCCCTATCCAGCCCCTTAGGCCGCCACGCCTAAGTGAGGATCATGAGGACCTTCACACTGCCCGTGGGGGAGTCCGTGGAGCCTTACCAGTAAGCCCTTAGCCAGTCCCTCCAGACCATAGCCTAAGTGGAGACCACAAACACTTTCATGGTCCGTGGTCCTTCACACGGGCTATGGTAGGGATCGTGGACTCAGACCCTCAGTTAGTAGTCACCAAGTCCAGACCACGACCGACTTCATTGTCTGTGGTCCCTTTCACGGTCCGTCAAGGTGGCCGTGGTCAGTTCGTCTACAGTTTAAATCAGGGTTATTACGGTCTTTTCCTTATTCGTTGGACACCTAAACTACGTCGTTTTAATCCTAAGTTTCGTTGTTTTAGTCAGTTTAACCCTAGAAACATAACTAGAACATACCCAAGTTAGATCTTTAATCAAAACTTAGAAAATTAGAAGTGAAAGGAGAAAAAGAGGCGACCAACCCTAAGTTCAAGAACGTAACAAGTTTCCTCCAGTTCCAGCCCCGAAATCGAAAGATTTCTCCGTGGAATTCGTCACTAGGTATGTGGGATTTCACTAGTGGGTTCCTTTCACCCATTAGGTCCGTAGTTTTCAGTCAGTTTCTTGATTCTCTTATTATGACTAGACCTAGGGTTTCTTGAATGTTACAATTGTTGGGTTCTTAGCTATTAGAATGATCCAAATCAGATTGGTACGTTAATATTTAGTTTATTGCATGAATTCCAGAACCCTAGCTATGTATTTCTTTAGTTCTTGAATTACACATGCTAGGTCAGATATTTCAGTTATTCGTTATACATGCCTCAGTTATTAATGCATCAATATAAGTTTAATTGTTGCATCCTCAGTTTGCATGTTCAGTTTGAGCTATCTAGTAATTTACAGAAATTCAGTCATAATGTGTAAATTACTCAATCCATTGGGAGTAGCATAATACTGAGTTGGACTAGGTTTCAGCATACCCAAACAGTCCCAGAACTACTAGTCACGTAGGTTGTAAGTCCCCTTTGTGGGCATCATTTTAGTGATCACGCCACCATGTCTCTACACCTTTGGCCGGGTGTATTGGGTCCTCTCAATGGGGCGTATACATCGGACTCCCCATTTAGTTCATGTGGTTTTATTATCGATTATTAGTAGCTCCCACAGTTCAGTAAGATTCTATTGCATTGACCATGTATTAGTATATTCAGTATTCAGTCTCAGCATGTTATAAATTGGTCATTGGATTCAGTTAGTTCAGTATTCAGTATGTATATCAAGTTCAGATTATATCATTGCTTATTTGCTTTGTTAAGTTATATGCTATTTCAGCTTTATTCTATCATGGATGCTCAGTACCTTTCAAGTACTGATGCATACTATGTGCTACATCTTCTCGTGATGTAGGTTCAGTTTCTCAGCAGCCAGATCACACTTAGATCAGTTCTCGATCTCCAGTTCAGCAGAATCAGTGGTGAGTCCTCATTATCCGAGGACAATAGTCATGAGTTTCAATTCAGTATTTCCAATCCTTTAGTTTCAGGTTTGCTAGAGTTAGTTGGGGCCTGTCCCAACATTTCTAGTCAGTTAGAGGAAATTTTCAGACATTGTTAGAATCAACTTAGTATTGAGTTAATATCTTCTTTGTATTAAACTCATAAATTTCATTTATCTCAGTTATAGTATATGGTTTTCCCCAATCATATCAGTTATATTTATGATTTAGCTTCCACATCCGTTATTATTATCCTTAGTATGCTCATGTCATGCCAGCAGGGTTAGCTTGGGATCACTTGCGATCCTAGGTCCCGTGGCCGCGTCTCTGGGGTATCTTGGGGCGTGACAGTCAGAATGACTAAAAATCATGAATATGAAAGAATGAACCACGAGGAATAAATACCTCAAGTTAGAATAGAAGTAGAAGAGAAGAGATGAGGATACTGGGATATCATATCAACTTCTTCCTCCCATGTAACACCCATAACTAATTGATTCCTCCAAAGAGCCTTCACATAAGCAACTTCATTGTTTCTCAACTTCCAAATTTGCCAATCTAAAATCTGTACCGGAACTTGATTCACTTTAACGAAGACTAAGCTTCCCTTTCTTTTCAAACTTCATCGCATCCTTCATGGGTTCATCAACATAAGAATTTTTTTTGACTTTGAACCATTTTCAACCTTTCAGAAATAAGTCAAACCTTTTCCATAGCCTCATGCACCAACTCGGGCCCTATCAAAGCAATCTCACCAACTTCAAACCAACCTGTAGGAGACATACACCTCCTACATTAAAGAGCCTCAAACGGTTCCATCCCTAAGCTAGAATGATAGTTATTATTATACGCGAACTCAATCAAAGGTAAATGATCATCCCAATTACCCTTGAAATAAATCACACAAGATCTTAACATATCTTCCAAATTCTGAATGGTAGGTTTGGCTTGTCAATCGCTCTGAGGATGAAAAGTGGTGCTATGTTTCACTTGAGTAGCAAGACCTTTTTTAAATGACTTCCAAAAGTGAGATGTAAACTGAATACCTCGATTGGAGATAATGGACAAAGGCAATCCATGCAACCTTACCATTTCCTAAACAAGAATATTGGCGTATTCCTTGGCTGAAAATGATGTCTTAATAGGAAAAAAGTGAGACAATTTCTTTGTTCGATCCACAATAACCCAAACCGAATCAAACTACCTACGAGTGCGAGGCAAACCCATGATGAAGTCCATATTTTAATCTTCCCATTTCCATGTAGGAACTTAATGTCTTGAGCCAAACCACCCAGTTTCTGATGCTCAACTTTCACTTATTGACAATTTATACATTTAGCAACAAATTCTGCAATATCCTTCTTCATCTCATTCCACCAACAAACTTCCAAAAAATCACAGTACATCATGTGGTTCTCGGGTGAATAGAATAATGAGAACTGTGAGCTTTTGTAACAATTTGATTTCTCAACTCATCAACATTCGGGACACATAACCGACCTTGATATCGAAGGATACCATCTCCTACTTGGGATAAAGCCTCAATGGCTTTTTGAGAAAATGACTTCTTCAACTCAATCATAATCGAAACAAGATCTTGTTTATCCTTCACATACGATACAAAATGATTTTGAACCATTATATACAACTCCACCACATTCAGTAGAATCAACCAAGTGAACACCCTATCGAGCCAATTTATGAACATCCCGAACTAACTCTTCCTTACCATGCTTAACATAAGCAATAATACCCATCGAACATTGACTAAGATTATCCACTACCACATTCACTTTTTCAAGATGATATAAGACACTTATGTCGTAATACCTTAACAACTCAAGCCACCTCCTTTGGCGAATATTTAAATCCTATTGAGTTAACACATACTTTAAGCTCTTATGGTCGGTGAATACGTCGACATGAACACCATAGAAGTAATGCCTTCATAGGTTTAGAGCAAATACCACCGCTGCTAACTACAAAACATGAGTCAGATAACTCTTTTCACGCACCTTCAATTACCCTGAAGCATAAGCAATGACTTTCCCATATTGCATCAAGAAAAATTTGTGAAGCATACCAACAAACCACAAAACCATCTGATCCTTTCGGTAATGTCAAAATAGGGGCAAAAGTGAGTCTATCCTTCAACTCTTCTCTCAAGCTTCCGACCATAGGAATTTTACCTTCTTTTCAGTCAATGTTGTCAAAGGCGAAGCAATAGAGGAAAATACTTCCACAAATCTTCTATAGTAACCAGTCAAACCTAAGAAACTCTACAAAGCTAAAGCGAACAAAGGTCTAGGCCAATTCTTAATCGCCTCAGTTTTCTTAGGATCCACTTGAATACCTTCAACAGAAATAATATGGCCAAAGAATGCAACGAACCTCAACCAAAACTCACACTTACTAAACATAGCATATAATTCCCTATCCTTGAGAATTTTCAACACAATCCTCAAATTTTCTACATGCTCATCCTCACTTTGTGAGTAAATAAAAATATCATCGATAAATACAATCATAAACATATCAAGATATTGCTTAAAGACCCTATTCATCAAATCCATAAACGATGGTGGGGCATTATTCAAACAAAAAGACATAACTAAAAACTCAGAGTGACCATACTGAGTTCGAAATGCCATCTTCTGAATGTCATTCTTCTTCACCCTTAATTGGTGATAATCTGACAAAATGTCAATCTTGGAGAAGTAACTCGCTCCTTGGAGTTTATCAAACAAATCTTTTATCCTTGGAATAAGATACTTATTCTTAATGATAATCTTATTCAATTACCGATAGTCAATGCACATTCGGAAAAAAACCATTCTTCTTTCAAACAAACAACAACGGAGCACCTCATGGTAAGATACTTGGTCTAATAAAACATTTATCCAACAAATCATTCAATTGATCCTTTAAATCCTTAGTTTTGTCGGGACCTTCGATAAGGAGGAATAAAGATAGGTTGCATATCAGGGAGAAGGTCAATACTAAAGTCTATTTTCAATTTGGGGGAATGCCAGAAAAACATCGGGAAACACTTTTGGAAACTCTTTTACAATTAAAACTGACTCAAGAGTAGGGGCTTTGAAATCTATATCCCTAACTCGGAAAAGATGATAAATGCAATCCTTAGAAATCATTTTCCAATCCTTCAGGCAAGATATAAACTGACATTTAAGAAAATAATTCCTTCTTTCACATGACATAATTGGTTCATTCAGAACATTGAAAGTGACCAATTGGGTCCTACAATCTATAGAAGTATAACATGCATGAAGCCAATCCATCCCAAGAATAACATAATAATTTAACGTATAAAGCTCTACAAGATCAACATGAGTGATTCTTTGATAAATGGAAACAGGGTATCTTCTATCAACTCTCTTAGCCACTATAGAATCACCAAGCGGAGTCGAGACATGAAAGGGATAGGAAAGTATTTCAGGACAAACATCAAATCACATGGCCATATAAGGAGTAATAAATGATAAGGTAGAACCCAGATCAAGTAAAAAAATACACATCAAAAGGAAAGATTTTCAAAATACTGGTCACAACATTCGGAGAACCCTCGCGATACAATTGAGTCTGAAGAGCATAGAATCAATTTTTCTTCAAATCACCTAAATCGGAACCACTAGGTTGAATCTCTCATATTATGACCATTCTTTCTACAATTAAAGCATCCATCCGTGTCGACCAAACATTTGCCATCATGCTTCTTCCCACACCTAGTGCATGCAGGAATAAAAGATCCATTACCACCAACTCCTTGAGTTTTACGGCTAGACACCATATCTTTGTTAGTCTTCGAGGTCGTAGCATTAGAAGAACCTTAACCTCAAAACTTTTGCTGGAATTGAGGACGCCCATGTCCAGCAGACCTAAAATGAGAAAAGTTACAATCACTGGTCCTTGCCCTCTTGGACTCATTATCCCTTTCCATGAGTTTGTCCTTCTCAGTATTTTGGGAATGTATCATCAAACGATTGATACCTATCTCTTTGATTAATATGTCGGTATGACACTCTTTGATAACCAAGTCAGAAACACCTGACACAAACTCACTCATCCTTGCCCTAGAGTCGGCAACCATGGTTAGAGCATGTTTAGCCAAATGGGTGAACTTCAAAGCATACTCTTTCACACTCATATTTCCTTGTCTGAGATTAATTAACTGAAGAACTTTTGCCTCTGTCATCTCAAAATGGAAGAAATAATCAAGAAAAACTCCCTTAAATTGATCCCAGTCAAGAAGAGCCAAATCAATAGGGCTCTCTTCCATTGTTCAAACTAAACTTGAGCTACATATTTGAGTTGATAAGCGGAAAATCCCACCTTCTCATCCATAGACAATCATATATATCTCATCAATGAACTCTTGAGGATTCTCATCCACCATAGAACCATGGAACTATTGAGGATTCATCCTAGTGAAGTCCCTTATCCTTTCCGCTGCCATATCCATGTTTTAGCTCATGAGGGAAATGTCCTCTCTATTAGCTTGAGTCGTAAAAGCTTTAGCCAACATGAAAGTGGCTCAGAATTTTGGATGAGTCACTTGCTCTGCCAAAGGATGAACCGAAACTTAAGAAAGCTCGGGCTCCACATTATCATTACCTATATTTCTTCTCGTATAAGTTTTTCAATCGGCTATATCCTAAAAAATGATCGAACATGATTTATGAGAAGGATCTTTATATAGTTAGACTGTATGCATTACATTAGAGTAATGAATGAAGTAAAGTTCCCTAGCCTCTTTGTAGCCTCCTATTCATGAATGTGGTGCACTTCATACTAATTAACAAGGCTCTACTCAACGCGGCTTGTCAAACATCCTAGGACATTTTCTAAAACCTTGCGCTTTGAATACCAAGTTTTTCACAACTCAAAGTACAACCTAGACATGAAATGGCGTATAAGACCCCGAGAGTCCCTACACAAGTCACTTAACAAACATAAACGTAATATAATAGACAAAAGTAGGAAATCTCATACGAATAATAGAGTTTGATATTTAAGCAGAAATCTATTATAGCCTTGACAAGAAATTTAATACATCAAAAGAGTGGTCGGGACGTGACATTACACCACGTAGAACATCCAAAAAATTAAAGTCATATGAAAGCAATAAAGGTGACATGTTCCTCAGAATATGAGGACTCACCAAGTCTTCAAATCCTCAAAGAGATAAGAGCGAGAGGACAAGAAGCGTCAAACCCTACATTAGTAAAACTATGTATGCACAAATAAGCATTAGAACTTGGAATGTACTAAGTATGAATGATATGCATAAGAACATGATCATAAGAACATAATCGAAACATGATATGCATGACCAAGCTAAAAATGGTAAAACTTTTAAAGAGACATCATAAATCATCAACATAGTAAATGCATCTTAAAATCATGATAAAATCTTCATCAAACCTTTAAGAACAACTTAGTTTGTTTTGTGGGATATTTACTATTAACCGACAAAGGCCACGTGAGCTATAATGTGGAATTTGGTGTCTTTCTCCACACCCAAAAGAGATATCCTTACTTACCAAGGAAAGGACCTTAACTTCTAGCTTAAGTAGATCCACTAGTTATGCCACTTAAGACAAACCTACGAGGGCACGTAGTTAGGGATAAGAAGATTGCTACTAGGAACTCAACCTCTACTAATCGGAGAACCTATATCTAAATATCCTCTCGGTGCTAAGTAAAATCTGAATGGAATAGTCATAAACATAAGCATATCCTTATACATAAAAAACACATTTAAGTTACTAATCTAAGATTAAAACATCATAGGGTAGCTCCTGAAACCATGTGTGAGAAAACCATTCATCATTCATGATTTCTTAATATGAGAAAACCTATCACAACCTCATTGATGCTTATCTTGAAGAAACCAAAATCATGTATCATTCATTTTTCATAAATCGTGCATAACTTCATGAAAACCCATTTATAGATTCAAAATTCCTTCATCAATTTATGTCTTTAAGTGTTCATAGTAAAAATTCATGCTCAATGCATGATTTCATGTAAAAAAAATTGGAAAGCACGTAATTGAGTCAAAACAATTATAATAAAATCAAAACTAAAAAATTGAATCAACACAATTAGAACCAACGAAAAGTTTGATGAAAACCTAATCAATTTGATTGGAATTGAACTTTGGATAATTGAGAAACCTTGAGGATTAATGGGTGAATGGAACCCATTGATGAAATCATACATACCGTGCTATTCAAAGCCCAAAGCAATGATGAAAATGAGATTTAATTTGGGAAATCTAGCTTTTTCTTCTTGAACTCGGGAGAGAGTTGGAGGGGATGAATGTGGATGAGATTTGGGGGTTTGAGTGAATGAGGGAGTTGGGGAAAGTTTCAAGGGTGGAATGGTGGTTATATTACTTGAAATAAGGGTCAAAGTGACATAGTATAAGAATTAGATTCATAGGAAAAGACCCAACTATCCTTAAAAAATAATTGTCAGACATCCCTACGTTGTTACCTGCGGACAATAGAAATTCCTACGGACCGTAATTGTCAATCGTAGGTCAAGTTACTGGGGCCTTAAAATTGGTCAACCTCCTATGACTCCCTTATACGGACCGTCTAACTTCCTACGGCTCGTAGACCCCATCCGTAGAACCCATTTTTTTGCAACATTTCACTAAGTCAAGATCAGTTCTACAAGACAACCCTACGACTTGTAAAACAAACTATGACCCATCAAACCCTTCTGTAGGACTAAGGTCTTAAACCAAATCTCTTAATCCATCCTACGAGTTCCATCTACGGCTCATTAAAATTCCTACAGTTTGTCCTGTCAAGTCGTGGGTCAAACTTCACAAACATAATTTTCCTAAACTCAACTCTCGGATCTATGATTCACTTCCTATGGTCTGTACATAGGGTATACTAATTTAAATCAAGGCAGAAAGCCAACATTAGATTCAGAAATACAACTATGTATTATACATAGGGTATAATGGAACAAAATAAAATTAGAACATGTTTATGATAATTCACATTCAATTTGGTAGGCAACAAATAGTCAAGATATAACAAGAGTTAATTTAGTTTAAGGATTGGCGTTAATTCACTTTCATTTCTCGTTCTTTTCAGCCCTTTTTGCTTCGTTTTGCGCCTAAGTGTCCATACTTCCAGTAAAACTTCAACTACCTGAAACTTAAGCATTTTAATCAAGTATTGAGATAAAACGAGCATTCGAGGACACTATTTCTATTAAAATAAAGCCCTAAATGAGTCCAATTTGTGGACTCATTAACACCCCAACTTAAACTTTTGCTTCTCCTCAAGCAAACTTAAGTTCAGCAGTTCAAATAGGGTGCCTCACAAAGTGCTACACACGACTAAATCATGAATGCACACCACAAGACTCAATTTACTTATGCAAGGATCACTTGTGTACTCAAAGATTCAAATTGTGACACACCATTACCAAAGATTCTCATGCATGTAATACTTGCTACTTGTGCAAGTTCAAGCTCAACAAAAGTATATAAATGCCCTCACGTAAAGAATGATACCATATTCACACACAGATATGAGTCAATTTAAGATTAGGAATCAGATACAACGCTCACACTCATAAAGAGGAATGCAATGCATGTTTTCACCCATAGGTTTGCCCTTATTTTCCAATTGACTTTCAATTCGGCTTACTCAAGATCAAAAAGGTCTTTCTAAGGCTTGTAATGGGGCTGAGTACAAAGGTATGGTCATTTAGGATCTGTGACTTTTTCCTCGTGAGTTATGGCATTCTCAAGGCATTCCCTTCTTTTTCTTTATCAATTATTTTTCTAGTGCTTCTAAGTCACCCTTTTTTATTTTATTCTCCTCCATGGATTGCTTGAAACCCGATTCCCTTCATACTTTATTCCACATTTCATATATATATATATATATATTTTTTTTTTTTTTTTTGAATTGAATTGAAGGGGTTCCATTTTTATGCAATACCATGGGTTAAGGTGGACTTTTTTTGCACTTCTTGACTTCTCCTTTTCCCTTTCACCACACCCCCAACTTAGGCTTTTGGCCTAAGTTGGCTATTCGCTAAACCACAACTCAAGAGGATTGTAGGTAGTGGTTCAAGTAAGGTCTAGGGTTTATCAAGTTTCTTCCAAAGAAAGGTAAGGCTCAAAGGGTGTTCAAAAGAGTTTCAGATGCTCACGGGTAGGCCACAAAAAGAGGTATATGTTAGATTGGTTCACACTCTTCAAAGGTTGTCTAAGATCATCTCAAGAGGACACCTTTCTAAATCAATTAGACTAACGGGGCAAATTCTAGGTTTATTCATGCATGGTTCACAGTAAGCTAATCACACAAGGCATCGATACTTCAATCAAACCAGACTAGAAGGTTCGCTAGTGTGCAGCGGTCCCTCACAAGAAAATCAATTCGATAAATGGCTAGTTACAACGAGATGCAAAGAGTGCACATATTGTCTATGTAACTTCATTTGTCCTCGTCGTAGCTGTGCATTCATGTTTGTTCAATTGGGAGCACTATTCAAGTCATCGGTATTGATCGAAACCGAGACTCAAATTTTTTTTGCAAAAGAACAGCCACTTTCAACACAAGAAGTGGCAAAAAAATTTCGGAAGGATCAAAATTATTTTCAATTAGAACAACAGGAGCCATGAGCTCAAACATCCACTGAGAAACAGTAATTAACACAATTATAAACAAACAACCCAAATGTACACCAAAACATGAATGTCAACACAAAAGGTGTGGGAAATGAATGTCAACACAAAAGGTGTGGGCCTCACCTCACCACAAATAAAGAGCGTTTGTCCTCAAATGCAAGTAATAAGTATCCAAAAGGTCAGATAAAGAAAGACAGAGAAGGAGGTAAAAATGGGATCCTGTTTAAGCAGTCGCTCCATCTGTCTGGGCATCAGTGCCCGGTGTGTTATCATTCTGACCCTTTTCCTCTTTCTCTTTTTGCTCTACTTCAGCCTCTATAGAAATATTAGCCTCCACCATATTATCTATTTCATGAGCTGCTTTAAAGGCATGTATGGCGTTGATGAACCCTTGGGTCCACGAAGGGACATTAGGGTCAATTGGCACCCTCCTCCTCGAATTGGCTATCTTGTTCTCACTCTTTGCATTTCTTTTGAACTTTTGAGCTCTTATGTGTCTCGGTGGCATGTTTCTTCCTGCAACTTTTGATCTGGCCATGTCTGCAAAGTCTTGAGAGAACGTTATAATATATTTGACAAACAAAACAATGACATACAGTTGCAGGAACATTTGTCAGTCCAGTTGGTGAGTCGCTGAGTACATTCGGCGAGCAATGGGTTATCTGCCGAAGGTCACAGTGCAAAAGAGAATAGGGGTGCAGATAAAAGGCGACCAAGAAGAATTTCGGTGAGTCGCCGAGTGCTATTGGCGACCTCATGCTTCTTGCCGAAAGTTACAGATGCTACAAAAAAATGAAACATGATAATAAGGGCGAGATAACGCAATTTGACGAAGTGCGAAGTGGCTCAGCGAGCTCATCATAGCTCGCCGGTTTACCCAACATGCCTACTTTTGACCCAACTTCTCGAAATATGCCCCGCATCCCCCGAAAACAAAGTTTAAGCTCACATAGCACAAATTAGACCAAGATCTATAACATACGAACACCACACATCACTCATTAACTCAACTAGATGCATTAGAGAACATGATTTTGGCAGTTTAAGCAAGATTATCGAATAACAGTTAACAATAAATGAGGTTCAATAGAGTGCAACAATACCAAAGAGTTTGCAAATGAGTACAATATTGACAAAAATTTACAGGGATCAGGAAGCTAACCTTTTGAACTGATTAAGAAGTTACTGAGGTGCAAGGCGGCATTGCGATCCAAATCCGCGCACAAATTTATGAACCAAAATACTTCAAGAGTGCAAGAAAATTAAGTCTAGAGTGCAGGTGTGAGTTTGGCAAGGTGAAAAAGTGAGGGAAAAGGAGAAGGAGGTTATGTTATTAAACCTATGGCTGAAAGGCCATCCAGTTTTCACCCATTCGGCGACATTAGTTCAGATCATCGAACTACTTGGCGATTCGCAGAGTGATCTCTTGACTCGCTAAGTTTTATAGGGCCTTCAGCCGAACTTAAGGTCTAAACGGTAGTCTGCATCAAGATTGTCGATATGGTTGGCGACTCGCCAACAATTTCTTTGTCTCGCCGAGTTTTATAGACCCTAATGTAAGTTAATTTTAGGTCTAACGGCGATTTTGGATCGGGATCGCCAAACCAATTGGTGATTCACTAACCGGGACTTCCTTTCGTAAATCTGTACTTCTCGTTCACTTTCTACACTTTCACGTGCACAATCAACATACCGTTATTTATAAAAGTAAAATCCTACGTTTAAAACCTTGGGTTGCCTCCCAAACAACGCCTTAGTTAACGTCGTGGCACGACGCTAGTCCACCTTCAACTCTCACTCTTGGGGTTAGCAATAATGTCACTAGTCAAGCCCCTTTGCTGTCTCGGATTTAGGTGAGATGAGATGTGACCCATTTGGGTCTCCAACTGCTTGATTGAAACTGAATGAGAGGTAACGGTCTGGTTGAGGGTGGAAACATCATCTTTCATGCCTTTCAAAATTTTGTCCGACCTTTCAACTTTGTTGAGGATGTGCGAGAGAATATTCTCAAACCTACTACCCTCCGAGTCCTTTGGCTTTTGGCGTTCGTGGGGGGGGGGGGTGGGGGACATAACTGCCTTTCTCTCCATATTTCCAATTAGGATTTCGATCTCTCCATTCTCTATCCTTCCATCCTTCATCTCTAATCCAATCTTGATTTTCACCCTACCTTGGGTAGTTTGATTGATAACCACCGCCTTGGTTGGCTAGGAATTTTACCTCTTCATTATACAAGGCGTCGAAACTTTCCTCCTCAAGAATTGCGCACCCGACCCCCATAGCATTGACACCACGGGTACCAGTCCCCATGACATTTTTGGATAGAATATCAAGATGTGTCATGATCTTGGTCATATTTTGATCTCTCTCATTGTCTTTTTCAACCTGCTCCTTAGATAGTTGAAATGTGACCGGTGAGACTTGATCTTCGCGGGTGTACCACGCCCTGTTGATGGTTGTCATACCATCAATGAGTTGAAATGCCACTACGTATGGTTGCTGCATTAAGCCTCCGGGTGAGAGTTGGTCAACTACACCCTTGTTTACTGAGTCTAGTCTCTGATAGAAGTATTGAAGGAGCACATTGTCAGGAAGACCATGTGTTGGGCATTGTTGCACCAGTTTTTTAAATCTGAGCCAGGTTTCATGTAGAGGTTCTTTGTTTAGACGCTTAAAGCTTTGGATGCTATCCCGAATAGTCATCATCTTTGAGGGAGGGAAAAATCGCACATTGAATGCATACACTAGCTCCTCCCACGAAGTGATTGAGTTACGTGGCAACTCGGCTAACCAGTTGCATGCCTCACCCATCAATGAGAAAGGAAATAACCTCAATCGAACTGATTCCTGAGAAATGGTTTTGAATAAGAATGTTCCATACACGTCTACGAAGTTTCGAAGATGCTCGTGTGGGTCCTCATGAGCTAATCAGCTGAAAAGCCCTTTTAGTTGCAGAAGTTGCAACATGGTGCTTGTTATGTGGAATAATTTGTTTCCTTCTGCTAGGGGTAGACGAATAGATCCAACACCTCCCATGAGATGCGGATCATTGGATTGGGTTCTTGGACGTCATGGAGATTTCTGATGTCATCCTGATGGCCCACCTGGCTCCCGTTACTACCGTTGAAACTCATGCTTTCTGCAGTGTTTCCACAATCAATAAAACACAACTAAAAGTTAAGTTAGTAAACTACGAATGAGAACAAAATTTCTATTAAGCTAAAATTTCTCAAACAACAGCACTCCTCGACAGCGGCGCCATTTTGATGCTTATCGTGACCAACGACACTAACCTACGGTATCAGTGTCTACAATCATCGATAGTATAGTAACCCAACTAAAGGTTGGGGTCGTGTCCCAAGAGAGCGGTTTTAAGAATTGATAGAAAAATAAAATTACATTTTGACTAGTCGTAGCTAAAGATATTAACGAACAAAAACATAGTAAATTAAAGAGGGTGACACGAAAGTGTCAAATATCAAATGAGGGTTTTGTAACAAGTGATAAAATAGCAAAATAAACAAGAAAATCAAGTATGGGGAAAGGTTCTTGGGATGTGACCGCAATACAAGTTGAGATAAATTGTTGGGTACATGCTTTCAATAGGAAATTTGCAGACAATAGTTACTAGGCTAAGCTTTAAATGGAAATAAGTTCCCTCTCGGTCAACTTACCCCGTTTCAAATGCATTCCTCTCGGACACTCATTTGCCGCATGAAGACCAGCCTATGCCTTACCCCACTTACTCGCTCGAGCTGAGTGTTAGGATATGGGACTAGGGCTTACCCTCTCGGGCTGAACCTCATGTCGACCCACTCCTTAGGCCATCATCTAGTGGTTTAGGTTTTGTGACTTCCCTCTCAGGCAAGCCGAAAACACATGGGTGACATTGTATTTGCAACTACAAACCCTTTCGATTAAACCACAACCACTAGGTGAAATCACCATTAACATACATCTAACCTATCAGCAAGCAAGAGACAACAAGAATATTAACCCATATTTGCTAAATCATACCCCAAGAATGGGGATTTTTAGCCACACATCAAGAAATAAGAAATTATACCTAACATGATAAAGAAATCAACTGGGTATAAGAAATGAAACCTTGAATTAAGCTACGGAAGAAGAATAAAGAAGACCCACTTCCAACTTGGGGAAGATGAACTCCTTTCTTCAAGTCTCCACAAAACCTCTCCAAACTTGTGAGAAAAATACTATAGACTAATAATAATTTTTACTCTAAAATTATTCCTCCCTAAGACTACAACTCTAACTAGTATTTATAGTTTTCACATATTGTGCTGCGGAGGATCATTCGGCGAAATTAGTCGAGATCGCCGATGAACTCGGCTATCCACCCTTTAATCAGCTCATCGCCTTTAGTGTCTTTCCTTCAGCATCCTCATATTCTAGATCATTGGGCGGTACAGTACTGCTTCGCGGAACTAATCGACGACTGCTCCTTTCCTCACCTTTTGATCCACTTTCTTCAAGGCTTCGCGTACTGGAACAAAGGGTGGTACTAGCATGTCAATTCAGTGACTCGCCAAGTTGGACTTGGCGATCCGCAGAGTTTCATTTCTTGTTCTTTTCAACCCTTTTTGCTCCATTTTGCGCCTAAGTGTCCATGCTTCCAGTAAAACTTAAAATACCTGAAACTTAAGCATTTTAATCAGGTATTGAGATAAAACAAGCATTCGAGGACACTATTTCTATTAAAATGAATCCCTAAATGAGTCCAATTTATGGACTCATCAGCCACGTGAGCTATAATGTGGAATTTGGTGTCTTTCTTCACACCGAAAAGAGATATCCTTACTTATCAAGGAAAGGACCTTAACTTCTAGCTTAAGTAGATCCACTAGTTATGTCACTTAAGACAAACCTACGAGGGCACGTAGTTTGGGATAAGAAGATTGCTACTAGGAACTCAACCTCTACTAATGGGAGAACCTAGATCTCAATATCCTCTCGGTGCTAAGTAAAATCTGAATGGAATAGTCATAAACATAAGCATATCCTCATACATGAAAAACACATTTAAGTTACTAATCTAAGATTAAAACATCATAGGGTAGCTCCTGAAACCATGTGTGAGGAAACCATTCATCATTCATGATGTCTTAATATGAGAAAACCTATCACAACCTCATTGATGCTTACCTTGAAGCAACCAAAATCATATATCATTCATTTTTCATAAATCATGCATAACTTCATGAAAACCATTTGTAGATTCATAATTCCTTCATCAATTTATGTCTTTAAGGGTTCATAGTAAAAATTCATGCTCAATGCATGATTTCATGTGAAAAAATTAGAAAGCACATAATTGAGTCAAAACAATCATAATAAAATCAAAACTAATAAAATTGAATCAACACAATTAGAACCAACAAAAAGTTTGATGAAAACCTAATCTATTTGATTGGAATTAAACTTTGGACAATTGAGAAACCTTGAGGCTCAATTGGTGAATAGAGTCCATTGATGAAATCATACATACCGTGCTATTCAAAGCCCAAAGCAATGTTGAAAATGAGATTTGATTTGGGAAATCTAGCATTTTCTTCTTGAACTCGGGAGAGAGTTGGAGGGGATAAATGTGGATGAGATTTGGGGGTTTGAGTGAATGAGGGAGTTGGGAAAGTTTCAAGGGTGGAATGGTAGTTATATTACTTGAAATAAGGGTCAAAGTGACATAGTATAAGAATTAGATTCATAGGAAAAGACCCAACTATCCTTAAAAATTAATTGTCAGACATCCTTACGTTGTTACCTGCGGACAATAGAAATTCCTAAGGACCGTAATTGTCAACCGTAGGTCAAGTTACTGGGGCCTTAAAATTGGTCAACCTCCTACGACTCCCTTCTACGGACCGTCTAACTTCCTACGGCTCGTAGACCCCATCCGTAGAACCCATTTTTTGTGCAACATTTCACTAAGTCAAGATCAGTTCTACAAGACAACCCTACGACTCGTAAAACTAACTATGACCCATCAAACCCTTCTGTATGACTAAGGTCTTAAACTAAATCTCTGAATCCTTCCTACGAGTTCCATCTATGGCTCATTAAAATTCCTACAGTTTGTCCTGTAAAGTCGTGGGTCAAATTTCACAAACATATTTTTCTTAAACTCAACTTTGGGATTTATGATTCACTTCCTCTAGTCTTTACATAGGGTATACTAACTTAAATCAAGGTAGAAAGCCAACATTAGATTCAGAAATACAACTATGTATTATACATAGGGTATAATGGAATAAAATAAAATTAGAACATGTTTATGATAATTCACATTCAATTTGGTAGGCAACAAATAGTCAAGCTACAACAAGAGTTAATTTAGTTTCAGGATTGGGGTGGAAACTCAATTTATTCAATAACTAGGCCTCTTTTTTCATGAAGGCTCTAAATTTCCAAATATTATGCTTGTACTTCTTCATTATTAACGATTTCCTTATTGTAAAACTCTCCCAATTGTGCTTCAATCCATCCATAATCTATTATCTTTGCATACTTTTCATACAGTAGGTTTGTTTTATTTTTCACAAAGAATCTTGACTAATTCAGTGGGAAGCTTATCTTCAAAGTTTATTACCAATTTGCCCTTTGTTTAAACACTATTTATATTTTTAAATATACAAAATATAAAAATATATTCTAATAACTAATTAGATAAATTGCTTGCATTTACAAAAATTATAACGACATATTCTAGGAAATCTATATATATATATATAAATCTGAAACTAGAAACGCTGATGTGGCAGCTTCCAATGGCCAGCATTTGGAATTTTACAATTATCTATTTTACTTTTTAAATAAAAATTAAATCTGAGTTTTTCCCAAATAAAAAATAAAAAATTTCAATGAATTAAAAGGTATTAATTAATTACTCTGCAGCAGCCCAAAACACCTAAAAAGTCATAATAAATATGAGTTATTATTTACTTAGCATCAGTCCACAACCTCTAAAACCCAGCCCATGCAAAACGTTTCAAACCCAGCTTACTAACATCACCTTAATTATCCAATTGAATAGGTTAGTTTATTAGGCGTCTGTTATTTTTATCTTTGGCAGAAGTTATTCCCTCAGTTGCCAACCTTCTCCCTCCCATCTTCATAAGTTTCATAAGGTACGTTTCCTGTTTTGATCTTACGTTTTCTATTTTGATCTTCATAATTTGTAACTGAAATGTTTTTAATTTGTATTAATCTGTGAATCATTACTGTTAATTAATTTTTGTGGCCTTTCATACCTTAATCTTGCCATATATGTAGATCTTACATTTTCTGTTTTGATCTTCATGACTCGTCGAGATGATTTCATGATAAGGGTTCGACTTTATACACTCTGGTATGCCATTAATCCCAAAAGAATATGGGTAGTTGATCAGTATTGAAATGAAATTGATCTGTATATGTGGTTGGTTATTTATACGGAACAAAACAAATGGGCAGTTGATCAGTATTGAAATGAAATTGATCTGTAGATGTGGTTGGTTGTTTATACGGAATTGGTGATATGAAAAGCGCTGGAAGAAAAGGGGCATCCACATTGTTACAGATTAGTAAGCCACTCATCTCATTTTAATTAGTTTTAGTACGTTATCTTCTTACAAGATAATTGTTAAATACTTTTATGATTTCTAATCTTAAGTGCTACTGAATGGGAACTCAATTGGAATTATTTTGCTTTCATATTTTAAGCTTCTACATTATTGGCACATATCTACTAATAGATGATAGCTTCAATAGCTTTTAATTACATTTAGATGAATCAAATGAATTTTTCACTTTTAAATTCTGATTTATATTTGTTCTGCATAGTTCTGCTTAATCAAAAATTACCTTATGGGATGAACTTGGGGAGAAGTTGGCTCCTTATCTGTATAACTATGTGATACTTTTATCTTCTATGTTTTTTTTTAATTTATTAAAGGTGCATTTGGTTGCATGGAACTGTTGTGGCACAAAATTAGCTTCAGGTTCTGCGGATCAAACAACTCGTATTTGGAAAATTGAGCCTCATGGTCATGTAAGCTTCATGAGCTCATCTTTTTTGTTTTTAGTTAAGTTTATATGCTGATAAAAGGATAGCATTTTGTTATTGTTGCCTTTTTTTGCCTACCTTTTCTGATTTTTTTAAAGGTTTTACTGAAGTGGGAAGCTGGGTGTTGTAAATAAACTGGATAAATTCGTTTACAATAGTAAAACGAGATTTGTTAGCAAAATTTATGTAAATCTTGATATAGATTACATAAGATGTTTGGTTCAAAAGTTTTCCACCATGTCCACAAAATTAAATAAGTATAACTTGAAAGAAGGGGTTGAGAATTTTACAATATCCTAACTTTGGATACCAGATGATAATTTGGAAGCACAATACAAACAAAGGAAAGAGAAAAAGGTATTGCAATACCAAGTTTTAGTTTGTAAAAACAATTTGTGTAACATCCACTGTAAATAGCTTAAATATGAACTTTCTTGAGTTTGCTGTGCTCATAAATCATGCTTATGTAAATTAAATTTCTATCACTTCTCGATACAAACAAAACAAAAAAAGAAGATGAAAAGTTGCTGATTTTATCAATACAGTTATTTGAATGTTTATCTCATATTCTGAATGTTGTATTTACTCTTTGTACCACAAAACTAATAAAGGCACTCAAGTTAGTATAGAAGCATAACTTCTTTATCAATGATGAATATGCAACCAACTAACACTGAGGTGGTGAATTCGTATTAGTATCATGTGTACCATGTAAAAGACTTATAATTTTTGGAGGTTACTTTTCTTATACCTACATACTAAAGGATCGATTATAATGTGTAGTTGTACAGGTGAAAACAACTTAGTTGAAGATAATCTCCTCTATGTGATGCAAGTTCATTGATTATTCTCAATTATTACATTTTCCGTGGTGTTTATGTTTCCAGCTGAGGTCAGACCTTTCACCATCAGTAGCTAAAGACTATAAGAAGAGCAGGACATTTTCTTGAGTGGAAAAAAATGCAATGGCCCAGGAAGATGAGCCTTTTCTACATTTTAACTTGTGTATATCCTTCCAATGGTAGAGGCTCAAAAAATTTAGAAGCCAGTTGCCTACCAATTTTTAAATTCAAGAAGGTTGATATCATTGTGATTTTACTTTATTATGTTTTCAAGCCCTGTATATGTATAACCTGACACTTGACACCCAATTAATTGTTACTAATATCAATTTTATTTGACCCTTGTATTACCATGACTTATAATTGGTGATTTTTTATTTTCGCAAAACATGTACTACTAATGACAGCACAATATTTGTTGTTCTTGTTATCATTTCTCATGACCTTTAACTTGACAACTTTGTTTTTCATTACGGCTCTAATTTTGGTGTTCATGGTTTCATTTGAAGTAAACCTTGTCCATGTGGTTAATATCAGCTATTACACTAGGGGTATTGGCAACATCATGTAGATACAAAACAGAAACGAGTGAATTCATCTTCATAACAATTGCTAGTGCCTGACCAATACCTCCTGCAAGCACCCAAGTTCACGACTTTCAATCCCGCAAAACTCCCTATCACCCTGTAATTTTAAAAGAGGTGATGAGTTTTTTCTCATCAAGCACTAATATTGATGCTCTTGATTTGTGTGTATGCCAACGTCCCATAACCAATGCCATATAGCCAAACGGTTATTGTTGTATTTCAAAGAAGAATCTTCTAGTATGTATTATTAAAGAGAAGGAATGTAACAAATGAGCTACTGCAAGAGAATTCTGAGAACTTTTTTCGTTGTTTGTGTTTGATTTTAATCATGTCATCCTTATTTTCTGTGCGTTATTTAATAGAAATGGAGAATCCAATTATGTCAACAGGACACAATTTGTTAGCCATGTCTGTCTACAAGTTATGCGCATCACATGGATGACATGTTTTCATATAATGCCAATTTCTCATCTTACAGTATTGTTGGGAGATTGTAACTCCTTTTTGCAAAAAGTGTGCATGAAGAAGTAATATATATTTAAAAGTAAATTAAGCAATCGATTATGCTAATTTGTATGTCTGTAAATTACCTACTGCAACTACTTATGAAGAAAGAGAACGGTTAAATGTGGGCTGAGCTGGTGACAATTCGTTTTATACACAGTGCAAGTTGGGTTATAGGGGATGTACGAATTGACTGCATTTTCATTATTTCGCAGTCATTCCATATCACATTCATAGGTGTGCATTACCTGAAACATTATAGCTAATATCAGTTACCCATCCAGATGATTTGGTAGATCTATGTTATTAAATGACCAGCCAAGCCCCAAATCTTACTCGCAATCTTATTCAGTTACATTTTATCCATAAATCAAATACAGCTCACTCCTATTAAATGCTCAGGCAATTCTCATATCTTCCCTGTATTCATATTCAAATTTATCACACTCAAAATCTACAGCTATTCAATTATTCATTCATCATATTCAAATTCTACCACCATTCGATCATCCATTTCTTTTTTATCTTCAAATTAAACAAAGTGCACATTCAAGGAAGGGGAGACGTTTGTTTACTTTTTTAATAATTCAAAAAACTTAACGCACTAGCAGATTCACACATTGCAATCCATTCAATTTCTTAGAGATCATCTCGGTGAGTGTTTTGATTTACAGTGGTTTGTATATTCATTCCTACTCTACTTGAATAATATTCTTTAGAACACATATTGCCTTTCAGATGAGCTTCTATTCAAACAAGTACTCTCACATATTCAATAGCACTGGGGTATACTGTATCAAAAATTACATTTGGATATAGCCAAAATATCTACTTCTAACATATTATATTCTACCAAAACAAATATAACAAGTTCAATGGAATTGCTATCTACTATCATTAAAGAATACAGTGGCTCGGTGAATATTTCAATGGAAATTAAGCTCCTACAGCAGCTACTACCAGAATTAGCTTCCCAAGAACGGATGCTAAAACAAAAAGAAAATGCAAATGCATCAATAGGGGAGTGTAGTTGAATGAATAAAGAAGTGGGCTCTCTCAAAAACACCAGATGCAAGTATTTCAGATTGAAGCGAAAGGTTGCTTTGATTGAAAAACAATACAAGAACCATCCAAACAAATTAATAATTCAGCTCATACGTTTTGTGAATAGATTCACAAAGTTGGCAAAGTTGACAAAGTTTACAAGCAGACTATTCCCATTCATCAAAATGGTATGTTAATATGCATCCCCATTCATCTCTTAATTAAATGTCAAAGTTTGACTTATTGTTCATATGAGAAACTGAATAAATAAATCATTAACTACCTATAAAATGATTATGTTTATATTTAAATGTTCAAATTTGACAGCCCATTACACAACAAGTTGGAATTTTGGCCCCCCAAAGTTCACATGCCAATATTGTGGAGCTCTTTTATGGTATGAAGAACGGACAACAAAAACAGTACAAACAACAAAACCGATATTCTCATTTTGTTGTATGGGAGGAGGTCGTGTACAACTTCCTTTATTGAGGGAACCACCACCTTATCTCAAGTATCTTTTGGGTACAAAATCTGGCAACTAGGTCAGAACTTTTGAAAAAATATCAGGGCTTATAACTCAATATTTGCATTTTACATCCATCGGTGGCCGAGTTGATGGATCTAGCAATCGCTCAAAGGGGCCATACGTTTTCAGGATGAGTTGTCAGAATTATCATCGTAAAGGATCTTTATTGCTTGAAATTGGTAAAAGACCCCAATTTGCTCAGCTATATATATATGATACTGAAAATGAGATAAACAACAGAATGAATTGTCTGTTGCAAGGAGATATTGATCCCAAAATTGTTCATGGCTTATCTGAAATGTTAGACGAGCATAATATATTCGTAAAAACATTTCGAATGGCTAGGGATAGATATAAAGAGCATCCTGAATGTGAATTTTGCCTATGACTCCTATCGTACAGGACAACAGATGGTCAGCAATATAATATACCTACAACTTCTGAAGTAGCTGGATTAATAGTGGGTGATCTTACGGAAGAAAACTTTCAGCGGGATATTATTGTAGAGCATAGGAAAAATGAACTTCAAAGAATTACTGATCTACACCCAAGTTTTATGTCTATGACATACCTATTAATACACCCATATGGCGAAGATGGATATAGACTTCGAATAAATTTGGCAGATGTGATCAACAAGACTTACAAGCGACAAAAATTATCAATGAGAGACTTCTATTGGTTTAGAATACAACAAAGGCTTAACGAGGGTAAGACTCTCTTACTAGCTGCTAGACTATTACAACAATACATTGTTGACAGTTACACGGCAATTGAGGAAGAAAGATTTCATTATATTCGAAATAATCAAACAAAACTCAGAGCTGCTCTTTACTCTGGCTTAATGGATGCCATTGTTCGTGGTGATTCAGATTGTTCACTGGTAGGAAAAACAGTTATCCTGCCTTCACACTGGAGGACCTCGCTATTGGGCACAAATTATCAAGATGCAATGGCAATTTGTAGGTGGGCTGGATATCCAGATTTGTTCCTTACTTTCACATGCAATCCAAAGTGGCCCGAAATAAATGAAATGCTTCGCTTAATAGACCAATCTGGCGATGATAACAGGGTGGACATCGTATGTAGAGTGTTCCAAATCAAGTTATTCCAACTGATGCAAGATCTGAAAAAGCAACAGCCTTTTGGAAAAATAATCAAATGTAAGTTCAAACTTAAACATACTAACATAATGCATCAGTTATTAATTAAAACGTTTACATTTTGGTAAAAACAAACAAATGCTTACTTTTTTCGCATCCTAACAAACACATTATACCATTAACTCTATAGGTTTTATATACAATTGATTTTCAAAAAAGAGGACTAACTCATGCACATATACTACTCTTCCTGCATCCCACATTAAAATGTCCATCTATAGATCATATCAACACAATGATAACAGCTGAAATACCTGATATGGAAGTCGATCCTGATAGCTATAATGCTGTGAAAAACTATATGATGCATGGACCTTGTGGAGACCTCAATCCAGGATGCCCATGTATGAAACAAGGAAAGTGCAGCAAACATTTCCCAAAGAAGTTCAACAATCAAACAACTTTTGATGCATATGGGTTCCCAATTTATAGGAGAAGAAACACAGGTACAAAAGTCAATAAAAATAATGTCTTTTTAGATAACAGATATGTCGTCCCTTATAATAGGAATTTGATTGTCAAATTTGATGCACATATAAATGTCGAGTTATGCAATTACTCAAGATCGGTGAAGTACCTATTTAAATATGTCAATAAGGGATCTGATAGAGCAACAATCGGTATAGAATGTTCAGATACTACCACATAACGTGATGTGATCAAAAGATATCTAGATTGTAAATACATATCAGCTACAGAAGCTTGTTGGAGGATCTTTAAATTTGACATACATCATAGAGAGCCAGCAGCTGAGTGTTTGCCATTCCATTTATAGGGAGAAAACACCATAGTATTCCAAGAAGACAGGTGTCCTGAAAGCATACTAAACAGACCCGATATAGTAAAAACAAAATTCACGGAATGGTTTGAGGCAAACAAAGATTATGAGGATGCGCGAGACCTAACATATTCAGATTTTCCTACGTGTTGGGTCTGGGATGCAACATGTAAAAGATGGACTAGAAGAAAAAAAGGAAAGTCAATTGGTAGAATTTACTTTGCGCATCCTGCAAGTGGAGAACGATTTTACATGAGAATGCTACTTAATTTTGTGAATGGAAGCACTTCCTTTGAAAGCATAAGAACAATTAATGGAGTCCAGTATGATACTTATAAGGAGGCATGCTATGCATTGTGATTATTGGAGGATGATAAAGAATGGAATGACTGCTTGGCTGAAGCTGCATGTTGGGCATCAGGAAATGAGCTGAGAAATCTGTTTGTGACAATACTAATTCACTGTCAAGTGTCTGATTCATCCAAACTTTGGAGGAGCAACTATGAAATTTTATCAGAAGATATAACATCATTACAACAAAAGAGATTTCAGTTGGAAGATTTACAGTTAACTGAAAAACAACTTGAATCATATACGTTATTTGAGATAGAAACCATACTTATGAAGATGGGAAAAAGTTTGAAAGACATACATGGAATGCCACTTCCAGATTCTACTTTGATGAATGAAACAGGGAATCGTCTAATCAATGAGGAACTAGAATATGACAAAGGTTGCTTAAAGGAAGTACATGATAAATCATTCGCTCTCTTAAATGATTGTCAAAAGATAGCTTATGAAGCAATAATAACATCAATTGTAAATGAAGAAGGCCGCTTATTTTTTATAAATGGACATGGTGGTACTGGAAATACATTCTTATGGAATACAATAATTTCCAAGTTGAGATCAGAATAAAAAATAGTTCTTCCAGTTACTACTTCCGGAATAACGGCTTTGTTATTACCAAATGGTTGGACAGCACATTCACGATTTCATATTCCTTTGGACATCAGTGCAGAATCAATTTGTGAAATAAGACAAGGAAGTCAGTTAGCCGAACTACTTCCGAAAACATCTTTAATCATTTGGGATGAAGCACCAATGGCAAATAAATTTTGTTTTGAAGCCTTAAATAGGACCTTGCGAGATATCCTCCGAGTGAAATATGAAAACAGCTTAGATAATTTAGAGGCCTTTAATCGTATTTGGTGGTATTTTCGTCAAATACTACCAGTGATTCCAAAAGGAATACGAGCTGATATTCTAGATGCATCACTCAAGTCCTCATATTTGTGGCCATTCTTTACAATTTATGAGCTGAAACAAAATATGCGACTTTGTTGTGGAAGAGTATCTGATTCTGAGGCCGCTAAAATTACTACTTTTGAAAAATGGTTGTTACAAATTGGGGATGGATCCTTTTATAGTGATGTTGATAATGACCTTATTAAAGTGCCTACTGATATATGTATAATGCCATCCAATGATCCAATCGGGTCAATCGTCGAGGCAGTTTACCCATCCCTCTTGCAGAAGTACAATGACCCAACATATTTGCAAGAAAGACTAATACTTACTCCTAAAAATGAAATGGACCATGAATTGAATGATACAATTATTGAAATGATTCCAGGTGAAGGAAGAACATATTTTAGCGCAGACAATGTGTGTAAAGCAAGTGTCAATACTAATGATGAAGATCTGTTGTACCCAACATAATTTTTAAACAGATTAAGATTTCCGGGAATTCCTAATCATGACATACACTTAAAAGTAGGCACTCCAGTTATGCTTCTCAGGAATCTAAATCAAAGTGAAGGACTATGCAATGGAACAAGATTGATTGTCACACATCTTGGTAACTGGTCTATTAGCGCAAATATCATATCCGAAAAGAACATTGGCTCGAAAGCAACAATACCAAGAAATATTATGTCTCCTAATGATTCAAAGTGGCCATTCAAGTTTAACAGATGACAACTTCCTGTACCACCATGCTTCGCTATGAGAATTAATAAAATTCAAGGACAGTCTCTCAACCATGTTGGATTGTATCTTCCTAAACAAGTATTCACTCATGACCAATTATATGTAGCACTATCCCGAGTAACAACAAGACAAGGATTAACTATACTAAATGTTGACGACGACATGGAAGATCCTATGTTCATTTAAAAAATTGTTTACACAGAAGTATTTCAAAATATATGCCCTCAAGTTGAAATAGAAACAAGGTATTTCTTTATTTCATTCCATAATATTATTTTACTGTACAAATTCATAACTGTTCAGCTAACAGTGCTCTGTTTTGGGACAAATAGGTATACACTTGAAGACTGATGATGTAGATGAAGTACTAGGAACTCACACAAATACTATTTAACTAAAGGAATTTCAGATAAGACCCAATTAATATTATTTCATTACCATTTATATCATACTTATTTGGTTTACAACATTTATATACATTGGACTCACAGTTGTAAGACCTGCAGAGTTGACATGTTGAAAAAACTATCAACAACGGAATCAATAAACTCATTAATGTGTACTACTTTCTAACCTCAGATGACTTATGTTACTATGGAATGGTTCTGAATCTGGATTGATTCCTAATTTTTCCACCATATAATAGGTAAATAATTAAATCACATAAAAATTACCCCACAAAATAATTGATTAGCTCCTGCCCACATGTCACCTATTAAATATAGATAATATTAAATTATAGTAAAGCCCAGCCCATGTACACAAATTTAATGATCCAATTGAATATACAGGACTATAATGACCCAGGTCAGCCCTTTTTTTAACATCACGTTCTCAATTACTATTGAGCTTCTCCCTCCCAAGAACCGTTCTTTTTATATCTACTGTCGAGCTTCTTCCTCCCAAGAACTTATGAGGCACGTTTCCATAAAATCCATTGCTTCATCTTCCTTATTTGTAACTGTAATGTCTTTAATTGTGTATTAATCTTGTGATAATTGCTCTGCTAATTACTCTGCTGATTTATTCTTCCCTTTCATAACCCTTATTCTTGTAGTATATATAGATGGTTAGTGAATCATTCCCATATTCAAATTTACATTGTCTCTATTCCTTCTAATTGAGTTTTACAATGACGACTTCTTTTCTTTCAGACTTGGTTACTAGTCGAGATGGTTTTACAATAAGAGTAAGACTTTGTAGAATGTGGGATGCCATTAATCCCAAGAAAAATGGTGAGCTGATCAGTATGGATATGATATTTATTGATGAAAAGGTACGTATTCCATTGATTTATTCTCCCAATTACATATTACTTTTGGAAGTTTGAATTCTCAAATTACTTACTAATTTATTCTTCTATCAGGGTAATTTGATGCATGGTATAATTAGGAAAACTCAGGTTAACAGGTTCAAAGACATGTTGAGTAAAGGTTCTGTATTTATCATCAAGAACTTCAAAGTTTTCGAAAGCATTAGGGGATATAGACCTGTTCAAAACTCATTGAAAATCATTTTCTTAGCCTCAACTGCAATCAAGAATTTGTCTGAAGATATTGTTGAAATTCCAATAAACGGTTTTGAATTTATTAATCCAGATGTGATTAACTCAAGGGTGAACAACAACACTGTCTTATCAGGTCTATATTTATATTTAAATTCTTACCAATTACATTTTTAGTTATACATAGCTGCAGAATTTATTAGTAAGATAAACTCATGATATTCTGTTTGATGACATTCACGACCTTGATATAGGTTTGCTCTTTCTATCCTATATGACAACTCCCTTCTAATGTATATTATCTATTCTTGATATATCAATAATTTCCTATCACATACTTAATAAAATTGATAATTTTGAAAAAGGATGAACTTCATCATTCAAAAACATTATATTCCAGAGAAACACTGTCAATATAAAACGGAATGAAAAGAAAGAATATGGCTAAACTAGCTATTTAAATTTAACCGATGCCTATCACATTATAGATTGATGTTCTAACCTCAGAGTGATGTGTAAATGTTTAATAATACCCTAAACTCTTTGAATACGAGTCTTCCATATGATCCTTCATCTTCAATAATCATAGATATGGTTGGTTGGTAGTTTATTTATGTGTAAATGGAAAATAATTGCCTAAACTATTGGAATGCTTACATCCTAATCTTCTTCTTCAATATTCATAGATGTGGTTGGTTGTTTATATGGAATTGGTGATATAGAGAGTGTTGGTTCAAAATGGAAGAAGAGGGATATCCACATTCTTACAGATTAGTAAGCCACTCATCTCATTTTAAGTTTCTTTACTTTGTTATCTCCTAACAATAGAATTATTTGATTACTGATTTATGTTTTGTCTGCATAGTTCGGCTAAAGAAAAAATTACCTTATGGGAAGAACTCAGGGAGAAGTTTTCTCCTTATTTGTATAACAATGATGATGGCTCATATATAGTGATAGTGACATCTATAACGGTGAAAGAATTTCGTGGTAATTGTTTCCGATTTAGTTGTAGATACTAGGAATTTAAATGCTAACGTTTCGAATAAATGCCATACTTTTATTTTTAACCCATACATTGATAATAGGTGAGGTTAGCTTCTCCACCACCTATGCAAGCAAAATCTATGTAAATCTTGATATAGATTACATAAGATCTTTGGCTCCAAAATTTTCCACCATGTCCACAGAACTTCAAGTTATCGAAAGCTCTAATGTTAACAGTATTCCTATTGAGGAAGAGATGTTTTTGAACCATATGGACATTAAGGAGTTGTTGGTGGCTGAATGGAGCTCTGAACTATAGGTTCTTTTCTTATTATGCTTCTCGAATTTTTGGTTTCCCATTTAAACAAGATCGTTACGCTATTTCATGGTATTTATTTAAAACTGTAGGAATGCATTGTTACCGTGAAGAGCAAGATAAAGGAAATAGATAACTATTTTGGTTGGTACTACATTTCATGCAATGTGTGTTCGAAGAAGATTGAACCAACAAATAGTATCTATCGATGCAACAATTGCAATAAAGATTGCAAGTTTCCTTTGGTCAGGTAAGGATTTGTGAAGGACTGTGAACTAGGTTTTTATATGTTGTGAATCAATCTAACTTATTATCTAAACATAGGTACAAGATACACCTAAAAGTAACAGATAGGACTCGAGACACTACTTTTGCCATATTTAATGTTGTGGCTGAGAAACTCATTGATACATCAGCTCACAAGTTGTTCAACAAGCTTACCACGGCTAACAATGATGTGCATGTCCAAGTCCAAAGTCTCTGTGGGAAAGAATTTATTTTTAAACTAAGATTATATCATTATAATTTGAAAGAAGGACTTGAGAATTTTACAATATCAAAGCTTTGGATTCCAGATGATAATTTGGAAGTATAATACAAACTAAGGAAAAAAGAAAAGGTATTGCAATATAGACTATGATTTTTTAATTTACAATTACCCTTACTTAGTGATTTATTTTGCCTACTGTTCTTCTTCCAGGGAAGAACTTATCCAACAATGAAACCACCCCAAAAGATCAGGGAACCAACAAATTGACCAAAGAGATGGTAATTACATTTAATGTTTTAATATGAAACTTCAAATCAATTTAAAAATTAACATGGTTAATAAATATGTTGATAAATTTACTTTTTGCAGAACAATCAGGTATATGTTGATGTGTTACTAACTGACTTGGAAGATCATGATGATGAACTACATGTCACAAATGGTACTAATATTAGGAAACGAAGAAACCTAATCATAGATGATGAGGAATTAAGAGTTGCAGACACAAATAAGGTCAAGAAGTAAAGGGATTAGTGTTGGTCATAAATGACAAGGAATAAGTGTTCAACACACAAATAAGTTGAAGAAGTAGAGGGATTAGTGTTGCTTTTGATTCTTTTCTATTGTTTGAGCTAACTTTAGTTGTTTCGTCCTCTTATAATTTTTAGTTTAGTATAATAACTACCCGCCTTTGAGCTTAGTTAAGTTGTTTCGTCCTTTTACCATTTCAAGTTTATTTTAATAAGTAGCGCATGTTGTCCGTAATGATGATATTCATACTTGTATGGTTTTATCCAAACTTAGACAACTTCTATTATTAATCTATTTGGTTGTTTGCATATGATGCCTTTGTCAACAAAATTGGATCTGTTTCTTCTTCTCTTATGTACCCCTATATCAGTCCCCACGTTGTTCAAATTATTCCTTTCGTGCTTTCTATCTAGCCGTACGTATAGAGCTGTGCTCTTTCCTACTATTCAATTTACAGCCACTTTGAACTATGACCTTCACAATTGGAACATACTACTTACTTGACGAAAAATCAATGATCTTTCACCATAATCTCTTTGTTCTCTTAATAACAAATTATTATATTCTAATGAATTCATTTATATAAACAAATCAAAATTTATATTTACCTGAAGCAGTAAATCTTCTTGTGGAATGATTCTTCAATTTACCTTCATATTTTTTGCTCTCCTGTCTGATTTAATTTGTACAAACAAATAAAAAAAATTATTTATTTGAGATAGTAAAGCTCTTCAAAAATTCAATGTACCTGAAGTAGTATATCTTCTATTGTAATGATTCTTCCATTTTTGTCAACTTACTTTGAGATTATGTGCTCTCTATTCAATACAGGAGAATTTATAGAGCTGCATATTGTTTATCACTACTGGGATGATGACATTGAGGTGTTAACATGATCTGTTTGGTAAGTTCCTACATACTTTACCCAAATTTTCCTTTGCGGTATAACTTCTAAATCAATTCTAACAATCGCTTACTATATTCTTGCCTTTCAGAGTTGGTTTCTAGTCAACATGGTTCCACAATAACAGATATACTTTGTACACTTTGGATTTGTGTTGTTGATGAGGAGAACCTTGTGGTTCATAAACATCACGAAAAGGTAGTGCAAATGCATGTTAATTACATAAAAAAATCCTACATGACACATCATATTCTATTTAAAATATATCACAATGGGTTGGATCAATTTAACTCATATTAAGTGTATGATACATTAAAGAGATGTTTTATGCTCATTTCAAATATTCACATACTATTGAAGTCATTGCGAACATGGATATTATCAGCCGGAGTTATAATTCCTTTATAGTTACTCTACATCTTATGACCTATTCATATCCTTTATACTCTGTTTATTCAACTTTCTCAACTTTGTGAATTCCATTCCATAAGTTGCCTTTAAGTTAACAACTTAACACATCTAGGTATTTGATGTTACATTCAATTTTGGACTTGTGTTGTTATAGAGGAGAAGCTTATAGATTATAAACACCTGTCAAATGGTACTTTTCACTAATACTAAAATGGGATATATAATTCAAAGTGGATATTTACTCATGGATGGCTTAGTTTCTTAAATGTCCCTTCTATAAGTTGCCTTTTAGACTAATACTTAACACATAGAGGTATTTGATGTCACATTCACTTTTGGATTTGTGTTGTTGAAGAAGAGATGCTTTGGGTTTTTAAACACCTGTCAAATGGTACTTTCCACTCATTAACGAGATAATTTCCACACAAAATGACTTAGTTACTTATAATTGCCTTCCACCATTTGCCTTTGAGGAATAGCTTCAAGTGGCTGTTGACTAATGGATGACTTAGTTTCTTATAATTGCTTTTCATAAGTTGCCTTTACGACTAAAACTTAACACATAGCGGTATTTGTTGTTACAATCAATTTTGGATTTGTGTTGTTGAAGAGGAGAACCTTTTGGTTTATAAACATCTGTCAAATAGAACTTTGCACTCATTCACAACATAAATTCCAAAAAAAAAAAGAGACTTAGTTACTTATAATTGCCTTCCACCAGCTGCCTTTATGGAATAGTCTACAACCAAAAGACTAGAGGTGTATTCGTAGCACATAGTATCTGCCCCATTCTTCAATCTATCCCATTTCCTTTATTGAGTACTTCTTCAATGGAATCCAGGATGTGGCTTTCATGCACTTGAAGCTCATTTTTATGCTTAAAGGCAGCCTAAAAGTAGCGACGAATAATATTAGTGAATATCTAAATTTTCCTTGGTCCTCTGGGTCTTTCTCGGTAGTTTTATACTTGAAAAACATAACAATGTTCTTTTATGGAAAATCAAATGGTATAGACAACTATTTTTTACTCTATTTTATCTTTAACCATGGAGAAGCTTTCCCAAGTTGGAATTTTAGGGAATACTGATAAAGAGCATTCAGTTATGACTCAAAAATTTAATCACCGATATATCTTTCAATTCATTCTTCGATGTATTCTTGATTTCTGGAATGTTATAACCTTATCTAGCTTGCTGATGGAATCATATTGGAGAAAACATCATCTCCATTGGGTGTTCTCCTAATTATATTTGAGTCATTGCTCGCTTATGATACATAGTGTCGTGTAAACAATTTTCACTGCAAGATCACATACTTATTTTAGTAATCTTGCTGAAACTAATTATAGATTTCAAGTCTTGCAAACTCAGTCTGTGTGCTTGCTAACCTGGATGAGCCAGTTGGCCGCATTTTAAAGAGGACTGAGGTAAGAATCTTGCTTCCCGTGCACTACCACATGACTTTAAACATTATCTCTTTGACTTGCAAAATGACGAGGTGAATAAACCAGATATCAATATTTGTACCAGAAGATTACTTTTATAGAGATTAGGAACAAAGATCAGTTTGCAGAGGAATATTTTGAAATAGCTTCATATGAAATAACTTTCTGAAGCATTGGACAATGTAGTGGATAGCCTAATACATGTGTTAGAGAGTGGGTGTTTTTACATTGGTTTTGATTGATACATGTAGCCTTTCATGTATAATCTCACTTGTACTAATTTGTGTTTCATTCATTTCTTAAACTATTTCATCTGCAGCTAGACATGAAATTTATTCAATGTGAAATCACCAACTTAAAATGGAGAGGTATCTTTTTCACCTTACTTTTCAGCCCCGAAAAAAAAAACTCCCTCTCTCTCAACTCATTAATATTCCACTATGTGTAGGTCAGATTATTGAAACAGTGGTTATGAATCCATCTTTTGGAACACAAAGGAAAGGTGCTGACATGTTTCTTCCACCAAATAATGCTCATGTAGGTGGCTGGATTTACAGGTGGAAGAAATATGCCAACCATGATGCAGAGCAAACATGTTATAAATTGGACAATCCACATGGCTATCCACATATAGCAACGATGGTATCGACTCGAGTTAACTTCCTGCTGTTAGAGTCTTACCATTTTATCTATAAAAAAATATTTTAAATCTCAAGATTTATGTAACGTCATATCATGTCCTAATATGTGTGGATTACTTTCTATACCCATACTAAGTAATTTTAGTCCACCTTTCCCTTTATTTATATAACAAATCAACAACACAAGCAACTGCAAACGTCATATTTACCCCTCTTACCGATACTCTCAAGCTCTCTCACAATACTTAAAAGAAATAGAAAATTCAAACTTTATGCCTATTCTTTCTAAAAGTGACTGACACTTATCTTTACATACAAATTTGACACTTTAAAAAATAATCACATTAATTAAAAGAAATAAATCAACATCACAATCAATGGAAAAAGTTGTACAATACACTTATTATTTAATTTTAAAATATTTATCCTGATCTACATGATCAATGTGAAAACTTATATATATCAATTCCTTTATACCTTTTAATTTCCTATATCTCCATAATAAATTCATAACATATCTATCATAATAAAAACAAAACCAATCCAAATCCCCAACAATCCTCCAATTATATACAAAATCTTCACACTAAACTTCACACAAACATTTAAAAAATCGTAAGAATTAATTCACCATTTAAAACAATTCAATGGTAGCACAACCAATTAACGAAAAAAGTGGTATAAATAACACAAAATTAATCACATTAATTAAAAGAATTAAATCAACATCACAACCAATGGAAAAAGTTGTACAATACACTTATTATTTAATTTTAAAATACTTATCCTGATCTACATGATCAATGTGAAAACTTATATATATCAATTCCTCTATACCTTTTAATTTCCTATATCTCCATAATAAATTCATACCATATCTATCATAATAAAAACAAAACCAATCCAAATCCCCAACAATCCTCCAATTATTTTCAAAATCTTCACACTAAACTTCACACAAACATTTAAAAAATCGTAAGAATTAATTCATCATTTAAAACAATTCAATGGTAGCACAACCAATTAATGAAAAAAGTGGTATAAATACCACAAAAAAAATACTAAACATCCACACACACCATTTATCTTCGTAGTCACCATCTGCTCATACTGATTAATTGAGGTTGGTTTTCAATGTTCAATATTATTATATGAAACTTACCTTTTGTTGCAATACTCTATACTTATTTTGACTTTGACAAATACTTATACAGAAGTAATACAATGGATAACACAAATAAGGATCGTCCCCAAATAATCAGTTCAGATAATTGTCAAGGTAAAATATTCATGAAAATATTCATAACTATATTAAATTCTTCTTCTAAACATTTATTTTATAATATCGATACAACTGAAGAATCAAGCAAATCGGTTAAATTGATGTATGAAAATATTATGCAACAACGAATTGCATATTTGAGAAAGGAATAAGAGCAGTTGAAAAAATATATATACAGAGGAGCTTCACAAGATCAAACCAACAAAGAATGATATGACATTTTATATGTATTGGCTTCTATGTAATAGGGACAGGCAATAATTTATGATTAGAGAATATATTATCTAACCATTAGTCTAATAACTAATTATCGGCCGTTGATGATGTATTTCTTTATATATTTAAGCAATGAAAATAAAGTATTTTTTTTAATAGAGCATATATTTTGACTTATTCATTAAGAATGTATTATTCTTATTAAATAGATACTAAAGTTGATAAGTTTCATCAAGTATCATCATTTCAAATGAAAAGATAATGATTTCCTCAAATAATATTATCATATAATTAATCCAAAAGAAAAAAAATCATAACACATATCTATTAATCCTTGTGCTAAGCGTGAACATGTTCCCTAGTTAGTATATATATATAAATGAATAATAAAAGAGGTTGTCTAACAATTATGCTTAATTAATGATAAAAAATTCCAGGAACAACATACACTCTATTATCTTGAAGGGCTCTTCAACTCCTACGGTTGTAATCTTTACAAATTACAGATGAATGAACGATAATGTAAATATTAATAAGAGGGTATGTTATTTACATAGAGCTAAATTTTTGACCTCTTGCATCTTATAAGAAAAGGAAATTTGCATACATTTAGATGTTGTCATAGCGGAATAATGTATGAATTAAGCTAACATATTTGGTTGTAATGCTTTTAAAGAAAAAAAATTAGAGAATTCAATATACACAACTTTTCTGATTACTTTGAACTCTTCTAACCAAATTACTAATCTAGTATAGATTGAATTTGTTTTGTTAAGACCTTATACTTTATCCTGTAATATTAATTTTGTTACTAAAAAAATATGTATTATCAAATTTACGTGGTTATAGTGAAAATAATTTTGATTTTTGAACCAACTGAGAACTGTTTTCTGTTTCGACTTCTAAGAAACAAAAGAAAGCCAAAGGTTGATTTCCTACAGATGAATAACCTTTTCTTTTATTTCTTAATCCCTTTTTTATTTATTTCAATGTTTTGATGCTTGACTTGGGCATACATGTGCGCAGAGGCGGAACCAATATTAGGAGTTTGGGGGTTCTAAATTTCTTTCCCCTCCCTTAACATTGAGTTATCAATCAACTTTGTTAGGGGATCAAAAGTTATTACTTAATTTTCAAGTAAAAATAGAGTGTCTACAAAAAGGTTGTTGGGTTCGTCCGAACCCATAAATCCCCACCTAGCTCCGCCCCTGGATGTGCTTAAACATTTGAAATATGAAAATAAAATTGTGTCCTTTGTTTCAACAGAATAGTTTTGAAGGAAAATGCATCCATCGTGTTCCTCATGAATTTGAACTTTTCAAATGGCTTATATAACAAACACAATATATATATATATATATATATAAAGGCTTTAACAACAATGCACATGCTGAAATAGTAAACAGACATTGTGCAATCAAGAATGTGTTTATTCCAATTAGAATATGATAGACTTTACTACTGAAATAGTAAATAAAGGAACAAATATTGTTGTTTCACACTAGATACACAGATATTACAACAAGAAGTCTTAAAATAAAACAATCACTAGTACACTACTGACATAATAAATCACATCCTAAGACAATAATGAACTTAAGTTATATATTCATAAAGATCACAACCTTTCTAGACATTTGAGAGGCTAGAAACTCTCCCAGAATTCCCTTTTCTTTTTTTCTGAATACATTTGTTTTAACTGTCCTGCCCCTATTTCTAAAGAAAAATCCACCCAATACATGTGTAACTGTCTCATGACAGTTACTAAGTTTCTTAATTGATTATTTTGGCTTCCTGGAATAAGTTTTTATAACTTGTGGCACATCATTACCCTTCCCTATAAGAATCACCTTGTCCTCAAGGTGAAAGTCCAGAAATTGTTGATCGATGATTGCATATTTCTCCCAAGAATTCTCAAATTCTGGTAAGGTTTTCCACTTGATTGGCACTTCCAATATACCATTGATTAGCTTCCTGATCTGCCTCACTGCCTCAGGCTCAACTTGAAGCTCCAATTCTTGGGTAAAAAATGGAGGTAGGTTTTGAGCAGGATTAGTTAGAAGCAAGTATTTTCACAACTATGAAACATGAAACACTGGATGAATGTGTGCTCCAACTGGTAGCTCCAATCGATAAGCTACGGGACCAATCTTTTCCAAAATCTTGTAAGGACCATAAAATCATGGACTTAGTTGTTCATTGATCTTCTTAGCCAATGAACATAGTTTGTAGGGCCGAAGTTTGAGATATATCATTTCACCAATCTCAAAAGACAATTCTCTACGATGTCGATCAACTTGATTCTTCATTCTTTGTTGTGCTTGTAACAAATGTTCTTTGAGTTCGGTTAAGATCAGATTTCTAGTGCGCACTGACTCATTTACTTCTTCCACCGTTGAAGTAGTGTCATCCATGTGAAAAATTGATGATGGGTCCCTTCTGTATAATGCTTTAAAGGGTGTCATACCTGCAGATCTGTTAAAGGATGTATTAAAACAATATTCATCCCAAGTTAATTAGTGGGACCATTCCTTAGGATTTTCTCCTACTGTACAATGGAGATATGTCTCCAAACTCCTATTCACCACTTCTATTTTCCCATCATTTTCTGGATGATAGGAAGAGCTATATCGTAAATTAGTACATGCTAGCTTGAATAGTTCCTTCCAAAAATGGCTTACGAACACACGGTCACGATCAGACACAATAGACTTAGGAAATCCATGCAATTTAACCACTTCCCTAATGAAAATAGCTGCCACATCTTTCGCATTAAAAGGTGTGAAAGTGGAATAAAATGTGCATACTTAGTAAGACGATCCACCACAACCAAAATAGTATCAAACCTATGGGATTTAGGAAGTCTAGTAATGAAGTCCATACTTACATCCTCCCACATATGATGATGTATAGGCAAAGGTTGGAGTAACCCCGCATAATTCAAGTTTGAGACTTGTTCTTTTGACAGATTTCACACCTAGCAACAAAGTCTTGCACATCCCTCTTCATACATTCCCAATAGATATTCTCGGACATCCCTTTATATGTGCGGAGATACCCCGAATGGCCTCTAATAGGAGAAGAATGGAACTCTTTTAATAGCCCAGGTATTCGAGGTGATCCTTTTTGCAAAAACAAGCGTCATTTATATAGTAGACATCCATTCTTCAAGTTGTAGTTGACATCTGATTGTTGTCCTGGAATTGAGTTTTGCATAATAGAAGCCATTTTGGTGTATCCTTGTACATTCTGGTCCCATTCCTCCTTGTCTTGATATTACCAAATTGAATACGCATATAACGCTGAAGACTCCCTGCATCTTGACAAAGCATCAGCCACTCTATTTTCAACACCCGATTTGTACTTGATCTCAAACTTATAACCCATGAGCTTGGAAACTCATTTCTGTTGATTCTCATCCGTAACCCTTTGTCCTAGAAATAATTTAAGGGCTTTTTGGTCAGTTTTAATAATAAAATGATGGCCTAGCAAATAGTGATTCCATCTCTTGAAAGCCAACACAATAGCCATTAGCTCTCCTTCATATACTAAACATTGTCTCGCTCTGGAAGAAAACATTCGACAGAAATAGGAAATGGGTTTACCATTTTGCATTAAAATTGCACCAACACCAAATCCCGAAGCATCAGCTTCAGTTACAAAGGGTTGAGAAAAGTTTGGCATCGCTAAAGCGGGCACTTGAGTCAACTTCAATGCCTCAAAAGCTTGTTGAGCGCGTTCTCCCAATGAAAAGGCATCCTTTTTTAGTAAATCAGTTAAAGGTGAAGCAATCTTACCATAATCTTTGACAAATTTTCTATAATATCCCTTGAGTCCCAAAAATCCCTGCAGACTTTATATCTCTACGACTTCGCCAAGATATCATACTGTCAATCTTGGAGGGGCCAGCCTGCATTCCTTCAGAGAAGATGATATTACCCAAATATTCAAGTTTAAGCTGAACCAAACGTGCATTTTTTTCTTGTTGATTACCAACTTATTATGTTTGAGAATATCCAAAACAGCCTTCAAATGCCCCAGATTGAAGCATAATCCTCACTGTAAATCAAAATATCATCAAAGAATACTAAAATAAATTTTCGCAAATGATCCCTGAAAATATCATTCATCGGTGATTGAAAAGTTGAGGGTGCATTGGTCAAACCAAATGGTATGACCATAAACTCATATTGTCCCTCATGAGTGTGGAAGGCTATTTTTGCTTCATCTCCAGCTTGAATGCGAATTCGATGATAACCTGACTTAAGATCAAACTTGGAAAATATGGTGGCTCCCCCTAGCATATCAAGTAACTCATCAATGCATGGTATTTGAAATTTGTCGGGGATCATGATATCATTAAGAGCCCTATAATCCACGCAAAATCACCAATTGCCATCCTTCTTCTTAACTAGTGATACTGGACTAGAATATGGACTAGTACTAGTTTTAATGATTCCAGCAGCCAGCATCTCTTTGACCAAATACTCAATCTTTGCCTTTTGAGAATGAGGATATCGATATGGAAGATTGTTTGGTGGTTGTGCTCCAGATTGAAGAGTAATAGCATGATCCCAAGAACGACGTGGTGGTAGGCCTAAGGCCTGCTCACTTACTTCTGGATAATCATATACTAACTTTTCAATCTCCTTTGATGTTATAGTTGCTTCATCTTCAGTTATTGTTACCTGATTCAACTCGACCAGAAATCCTTGGATTATTTTTTTTAACAAATTGGTCATGTCTTTAAGTGACACTATTACTCGAACCATGGCTGGATCCCCTCGAAGCGATACCAGTCTTCCTGCATCTTTGAATTTCATGGTAAGAAGTTTCCAATTCATCCTCATCTCTCCTAATGTGGCCAACCATTCCAACCCTAATACCACATAAGTTCCCCTCAATTCAAATAGCAAATATTGTTGGTTGATTTGGACTCCTTGCATGTCTATCCTTATCTATTGGTATACTTCACTCCCACCATTACCAATTGTTACTTCAAATCCTTTTGTCTTCGTAATAGGTAATTGCAGATGATGAGCGAGGGTGGAGGATATAAAATTATGGGTAGCTCCACTATCGACCAAAATTATCACGTCGTGCCCATGAATCTTCCGCACAAGTTTCATTGTTCTACCTCCTGTAAGGCCCACAACTGAATTCATATTCAACACCATCATAGTGCCTTTCATTTCCCCTTCAGCTACATCTTCTCTGGTATACTAAAAGAATTCCTCTGTATCATCTTCATCTTTATTGGGTGCCTCTGAAATAATCAATAGGTTAAGCTGCCTATATTTAGAACGATGATTAGGGCCAAATTTTTCATCACATCTGAAACATAGCCCTAAATCTTTTTTCAGGGAAATTCTGAATCAGACAACCTTTTGAATTGTCCTTCAGACTTTGCTACTGCAGTCCCATTGAAGTTAGTCGACTTTGTGGTAATATGTACTGGTGAATCAGTGTTACAACCTGCTACTCAGGCTCTTGAGTCACGAGATTCAAGAATGTTTGCAACTCGGTGATAATTGGGTCTAAACCTAACTAGTTTATTGCTTGCATTTCCTCTGCCTGATTCAAATTTAAAACCTTGTACTTGTTGCAAAACAAAATTTTGATCCTCCACCTTTTGAGCCATCTCCATTATCTCCTTCAATGTTTGAGCCTGTCACAAAATCACTTTTGCTCGAATTTCCTCTTTCAATCCATTTAAAAAATCTCCAAATAACATTCCATCAGATGCCTCCCTCATAGATACTAACACCTTTTCAAATTCTTCACGAAACACGGTAACTGTGCTAACCTGTTTCAACCCCATTAAGACAATATATTGGTTGATTTTTTGAGAATGATGAAATAAGTTCAATTACTCTCTTTTGAAATCTTCCCAGGTTAACATTTATTGCCGAGATTCCATCCAAAAATACCAATTTAAGGCTTTTCCTTCCAAAAAAACACCTGCTGCGTGTAATCTTTCTGCTTCAGATATTTCATTCATGAAAAAATATCGCTCCACTCTGAAAATCCATCCCAAAGGATCCTCTCCTTCGAAAACTGGTAGTTGTAGTTTTCGAAATTTCTTGCTATCATTTTCTCCAGCCCAGTAGACATGGCTTTCCTCTTCTTGGTTTTTGAGAAATCTGGGTTGAGAAGGGGATGCTTCTTCCATCACAGCTCTCCCTTGTGCTTCAATTCTCGCAAGTGTCTGTCATTTCTTGAAACCATCCTTCAAGTTTTCTAACATCTTCTCTTACCCCTATCAAATTTATCTCCACTTGTTCAACTCGTTCCTCCATTCTACTCACCATCCCTGAATAGTAGTGCTCTGATACCAATTTGATAGACTTTACTGCTGAAATAGTAAATAAAAGAACAAATACTGTTGTTTCACACTAGATACACTGATATTACAACAAGAGGTCTGAAAACAACACAATCATGAGTACACTACTGATATAATAAATCACATCCTAAGACAATAATGAACTTTAGGTATATAATCATAAAGATCACAACCTTTCTTGACATTCAAGAGGTTAGAAATTCTCCCATAATTCCCTTTTTTTATTTTATTAATATCTTTGTTTTAACTGTCCTGCCCCTATTTCTAAAGAAAAAACCACCCAATACATGTGTAACTGTCTCATGACAGTTACTAAGTTTCTTAATTGATTATTTTGGCCTCCTGGAATAAGTTTTTATAACTTTAGGCACATCATTAGCCTTCCCAATAAGAATCACCTTGTCCTCAAGGTGAAAGTCCATAAATTGTTGATCGATTATTGCTTATTTCTCCCAAGTATTCTCAAATTCTGGTAGGGTTTTCCACTTGATTAGCACTTCCAATTTACCGTTGATTAGCTTCTTGATCTGCCTAACTACCTCAGGAACAACTTGAAACTCCAATTCTTGGGTAAGAAATGGAGGTAGGTTTTGAGTAGGATTAGTTGGAAGCAAGTAATTTCTCAACTATGAAACATGAAACACTGGATGAATGAGTGCTCCAACTAGTAACTCCAACCGATAAGTTACGGGACCAATCTTTTCCAAAATCCTGTAAGGACCATAAAAGTTGGGACTGAGTTGTTCATTGATCTTCTTAGCCAAAGAACGTAGTTTGTAGGGCCGAAGTTTGAGATATATCATTTCACCAATCTCAAAAGACAATTCTCTACGATGTCGATCAGCTTGATTCTTCATTCTTTGTTGTGCTTGTAACAAATGTTCTTTGAGTTCGGTTAAGATCAGATTTCTAGTACGCACCTACTCATTTACTTATTCCACCGTTGAAATAGTGTCATCCATGTGAAAAATTGATAATGGGTCCCTTCCGTATAATGCTTTAAAGGGTGTCATACCTGCAGATCTGTTAAAGGATGTATTAAAATAATACTCATCCCAAGATAATCAGTGGGACCATTCCTTAGGATTTTCTCCTACTATACAATGGAGATATGTCTCCAAACTCCTATTCACCGCTTCTGTTTGCCTATCATTTTCTGGATGATAAGAAGAGCTATATCGTAAATTAGTACCTGCTAGCTTGAATAGTTCCTTGCAAAATTGGCTTACGAACACACGGTCACGATCAGACACAATAGACTTAGGAAATCCATGCAATTTAACCACTTCCCTAATGAAAATAGCTGCCACATCTTTCGCATCAAAAGGGTGTGAAAGTGGAATAAAATGTGCATACTTAGTAAGATGATCCACCTCAAAAAAAATGGTATCAAACCTATGTGATTTAGGAAGTCCAGTAATGAAGTGCATACTTATATCCTCCCACACATGATGAGGCATAGGCAAAGGTCGGAGTAACTCCACAGGACTCAAGTTTGAGACTTGTTCTTTTAACAGATTTCACACCTAGCAACAAAGTCTTGAACATCCCTCTTCATACCTTCCCAATAGATATTCTCGGACAGACTTTTATATGTGCGGAGATACCCCGAATGGCCTCTAATAGGAGAAAAATGGAACTCTTTCAATGTCCCATGTATTCCAGATGATCCTTTTGGAAAAACGAAGAGTCATTTATGTAGTAGACATCCATTCTTCAAGATGTACATATGTGAATGTCTCATGACAGTTACTAAGTCTCTTAATTGTTTATTTTAGCTTCCTGGAATAACTTTTTATAACTTGAGGTACATTAGAATACAATCCTATATTTTCAATCATAATTAACAATTGTATGTTGCACCTTTAAGTGGGATATTAATGTCCCACAACAAGAGTTTAATAATGGCAAATCTACGAAAGACAAGTAATAAAATATACATCAAGAGCATAGTTTATAAAAGTATTGAATAACATACTAATACATTATAAGTTTGGACCTAGGAACATAAAAATGTAACTCATTATACATTTTAATTCCCAAACTATTTATTTAGGTTAAGGGGGTATCTAATCATTTGGTATATATGACAAAGAAGTCATTTGAATAGGTTGATTCTTCATCTATTGTAGATTATATGTATTCCGTTGAATCACTTGTGATACTCATAATAATTCATAATGCAAATTTAATATAACGCATACCATATGCAACATTTTCATGGGACACACGTTCAAAGCATGTATCCAGAACTTGTATATACAAATGAGTGTCTTATAAGGCTTGAGCATAAAGCAAAGCGTCATACCTACCATGAAGTGGGATGTAATGCTTGACTTAGATTAATATAATAGATTTAATGTTAGTCCCATTAGACTTAAATTCCCTTAAATATAGTCTCACAAAGTTTCAAAGAGCCTAGATGTTGGGTAGCAACAACATTCTGCCTAAGATAAGGACTATGAGGGGGTTGGGTGGCCCGTATCAGAGTCATGTTCAAATATGATGCTTATATAGTGATAGAGCACATCACCAGCCCAAAACAACCATAAGAAGACAAAAGAATTACTAGTAATACTGTAATACTAATCTAAGCTACTAATTTGACTCCGTTGGATACAACTGTTGATCTTGTTGCATCTACTGGAGTTGTCAATGAAACTCTAGAGGATTCATTCTAGTGAAGTCTCTCACTCTAGTTGCCACCGTACCCACATTTCGGTTTAAGGGGACTGTAACCTCCATATAGGCTTGAGCCAACACTTGAAAAGTAGAACTTAGCTTTGCCATTGACACTTGTTCGGCAGAAGGGTCGATCGAAACTTGTAGAGCTTTCGAAGGAGCCTCTGGTTCCAAATTATTATCCGCACTCCTCCTAATGTATACTCTTTAAGGAGCCATATCATGTAGAGAATCGAATAAGGATTATGAGAGAAATGTGAAATTATACACTAATTTATAATGGTTAAAGGGTCATAAACTAAATTCTACATCTCAACACAATTTTTTAATGAGTTGAGCTAGTAAATAAATGAGTGAATGATCAAGCCAAACTTGATTAGATTTGACGAATCATATTTTCATGATTGAGTTTTTGTTGTTAGTGTGAATTATTTTTAGAATTTACATAGTATTTAATAATAAAATCTTGAAGATCTGCATCTTTCAATTCTTCAAGAACTTCAATTAGGATCCCGTGATTGATGATTTGGAAGAAACCCCACTTACTTACTTCTTCTTGAACTGATTTTTAACATTTAAATCATCAAAATTTGATAAATCAATTGTTGGGATTGATTCTTGATTGTCAATTTGGGATTTTTCTAGCATGTGTTCTTTTGGTTGAATACATTGATTTGGGATAATTTCAATGGTTTTGTTTACTAGGCCTTTTAGTCCACTTGTTTCTTGATTACAAAATCAAGTATGTCATCATTTGATTCAAAATTTTGAATAAGTCATTTGTGTGTGAATCTTAATGAGTGTGTACTAATGGAAGAAGGAAATTTGAGGTTTTTTGTAACACCTCTGCCTTAGAAAGGGCTAAATTTAGAAAGAACTAATTTGGAAAGAGCTAATTTGTGAGTTGTTCAACTTAAGCTTAAGTTGTGAGTTTTGGGTTAACTTCAAACTACCATAACTTTCATTACAGAATGAGTTAGGTTTCCCATAAGATATCGACTGAAAGGTCTTTGACTCCTCTTTGCAACGCCACTGACTTTGCTAAGTTTTGAGTTTGGATGAGGGATATATGCCCGTTTGAAGTCAGCCTGTCGAGTTAAGGAAAGTTACCCAAATTAATAAGTGGTATTTTGGTCTTTTCCTTACCCCATCAGCATTAAACGTTTTTGGTAATATTTTAGGGGTCTAAACTGATTTGGGTCACTTTTCAGAATCTGAAATTACGCATAGGGTTTAGAGAGAAGTTGAAGAAGAGAAAAAGAGGAGGAAAGAGGGGAGGTTCAAAGCGTTCGTCAAGGTTCTTGAGAATTGTCGAGGAATTTTGCCAAGGGTTTGATCCCTAAGAGGTAAGTACGCATCCATAGTGATGGGTTTGCTCACCCACTCGCCAATCATGATTTACATTATCGAGATCATCCATAAAGATTGAGAAATTTAAGTTCTTGATGAGTGTTCTTGCGGTGTTGTTCTCCATTCTTGAATTTTGATGTTTGGTTGAGTTCTTGAGGCGAGGATTATTTTAATAATTGTTGTTCTTGAAGGTTTTCGAGTAGATTTTTATGTAATTAACTTGGGTAAACAGATCTAAGAGGGTTTGGAATAAACCATTCGATTCTAGGAGAATTAGGGTCAGAAAATGAGAAAAACAATTTGTCGGGTTTTCTGGGCAGGGGATGGTGTGCCGCACCAGCAGTGCACCATAATTGACCCTCTGAAGTTTAAGGGCTGGCTCCCCGTGCCACTCAGTGCGCTAGAGTCACCTACCCCATCCTGTTTTCAGCCATTTTCTCCGTTTGAGTTCTTTTAAAGTGTACCTTCACTTCTTTCTGAGTCTAACTACTCTAAACTACATCCAAACATCGAGAGATCATTTGTAACATGAATCATAATCCTTGAATTCATAATTAGATTACAAGGTAGAGTTAAGAGTAAAGTGTTGAGAGTTCTTTCGAGTCATTGTGAGAAGTCTTTTGCAACTTTTTAAAACTTGTTTTAAGACTTGAGTACTTGAGTATGAGGATGTGGAGAGTTGAGTTTCATTTTTCAAAATGAATATATGGGGACTAAGTATTCCCAAGAGTAAATTTTGTACATTTAAAATAAGAGGAAAAATCGATTTCCAAATTTGCTCATGAGGAGGTTTTGAGTATGATCTCTTTTAAGAGAACCTTTTGAGTAATAATCTTACAGCTTGAGGATGAGGAGATGTTTTTAAACATATGAGCGGAGTTATATTTTGGGAGTAGTAATGAGCACTGATATGGGAACGAGTTCAAACTAACTCAAAGTCCTCATAAACCATGTAGCCAATGTGGGTAGAAAGAGTCATACTTTTTAGATAATACCTTATTGCTTTTTAAGCATAGCTTAGTGGATCCACTTAGTTAAGGATGTCTTATATTCTGGCAATGTATAGGACAATTCTAGTAGTGTGGCGAGACGTTGTATCATCACATAGCTCATAGGGTTGTCGGTTAGAGAATTTCCCAAATTGAGTTATTTTGTATCTTTACATACAAACTGGGTGATTATTGTATTTTTAAATACATTGAGTTGTTATATACTGTTTTAAGTGCTTTATATAAACTGCATCTTTATTTCGATTTTTAGACTGTATTTGAATTGAGTATCCATGAGTTGAGGTTGAGTTGAGGTGAGTATGTTTCCTTCTTTCCAAGTTCAAGCTTTCATGTTATGTTCAGTGTTCCCTTAACATGCTCTTACATTCAATGTACTAATGCCTTTTGGCCTGCATTGTTTCATGTTGCATATACAGGAGATCAAGGCCATTAACAGGCGCTTCGTTGATACCATAGTGGTTCGAGTTAGCTTTGGTGAAGCTCCTTGCTTCCGGAGGATTCCATTTACTTTTCAGTTTTGTGAGGATCTCGTGGGTCTTGTCCCGGCTTCTATCATAACTATTAGAGGCTTCATAGACAGTAGTAGTTCAGGAGTTTTTTTCATTTCCATTGTTAATGTTTGAGACTCGAGTTGCCTTCTTTGGCTAGTTGAATGTTCATATACATTTCCAAGTTTATTATTTTGAGACATTTGAGTTAAAGCATTATATTTGAGTTCATCCTATGTTGAATAAGTCTTCCGCTTAGAGTTGAGTCAGGCCAAGGTTTCACTTGGGGCCAATAATGGTTCTCGAGTGTTTGCCACGTCCAGGGTGTAGGCTCGGGGTGTGACATTTTTTATGGTGGGTTTTGAGAGGGGTGTGTGGGGGAAGAAGGGGGGTTGGCTATAATATGATGGAAGAAGGAGATTTGGGGCTTTTATGGTGGGTTTGGGGGGGGGGGAGGGGTGTTAGGGTTTTGTCCTGATTTTCTTACCTTATTTGAAGTTTATTTCTCTTTCGAAGGAAATTTAAAGTATTACCATAAATGCTTCGACTTTTGCTAAAAGGAAATTATAATTTTCTTCCATATTTGGTCTATTCTTTTTTTTAGAGGAAAAGTCTGGAATCCTATAAATTGAATACACATCTTCTCATACCAAGAACACAATACCATTCACAATGTAGATGTTGAAGAGTTTAGCTTAGGGGCAGATTTTCTGCCAATATGTTTGTGCTTTTTAAATATTAGTTTTACAATATGTAGGTTGTTCGTCAAATCATATCAAGAACATGTTTTTAGTATGCTTTTATTTTTTTTATCTAATTTATCGACCATATGATTTGCAATTGTAAGCTTCCTCATAACGCCCCAATAACTTTCGAATCCAATAAGGGGGAGGGGAGGGGGGGACAAGTGGGGTCAGTTTTGAATTGTGGAGTAGACTGAACTTTTTCAATTTTAACCAGACGTTTTAGATTCAAGTTTTTATGAATAAAGAGTCACCTTTGTTAGGGAGTGATTTACACTCAATGTAAGATTTTCTGGGACGAATTCAAATTCAATATGAATATCGAACATCAAATGAGGAAAAAAATTATTTCTTCATTCTATTATTTCAAGGGAGTGGGGCTGTGGGTATATGGATGATATATTAATGACCTAAACAAAATTCTTGAATTATTTTTTTATTTAAAGTAAAAAAAAATTTCTTTTAAGTTTAATCAAACATCATCAAATATATCATCTTGAAATGGAAATTGGTGAGGTGGCTTCTTGGTGTCATATATATGAATTGTGGTTTGTTTGAATAATATTTTTTTGAAATTTGTATACTCTATTATATCCATAAAAAATATTAGTAAAAGTAGTACTACTACAATTTAATTCTTTATTTTAATTTTAATATTATAATTTTATAGCTACAAATTATTATGACAATTGAGAAGATTTGATGGGGACATATACCAAATGTGTATTTTTTTTTTTGAGTAAATAGGAAAAAACATTCTTTTGGTAAAATTTAGATTTTGCATTAATATCCAAAAGTGTACTTACAAATCAGAGTAGGTTTTTGTCTACCTACTCTCTCATGAAATAAACCTCTTAAACAACCTATGAATACAATAAGAACTAATTGTACAACCTCAATTACTTCTGGCGCCTCCAAAGATTGCGATCAAACTGTTAGAATAGGAAACAGCTTTAAAAAGTCATAAAACAATACTACTTAAATATATTAGAAGAAAAAATTTCATATGCTTGAGTGCAACACTAAATCTTTATCATATTTGTGTTCTTCGTTTGCAAGAAAATCGACACATTAATTTGCCTCTCTCCAAACGTGTTAGATAGTGTCAAATGTGAGATTATTAAATTTCAACTATGTCAAATGCTCAAAATACAAAAAATGTGAAATTATACACTAATTTATACTGGTTAAAAGGTTTGAAACTACATTCTACAACATATCAACGTAGTTTTTTTAAAAGGTTGAGCGAGTAAATATATGGTTCAATGATTATGCCAAACTTGGATGTATTTGAATCATTTGATGAATCATATTTTCATTAATGAGTTTTTGTTGTTAGGGTGAATTTTTTTGTAGAATTTACGTAGTATTTGATAATCAAAACTCGACATTTGATACCAGTTTTCGTCATTGAGAGTCCATTTATTACAATCTCTTATGATTGGGGGGGGGGGGAGGGGCAGGGGTTGTAACCCTATATTTGATACCAGTCTTAGGATTGAAACTAAATTCATTCTAAACTCGAAATCTACAGTTGATGATGCAAATAGTTTCTACCGGTCTTAGAAAATGATAAGCGTCATTTAAGTAGGTATTTTTTTACTTCTTTTTTTTATTTTCAGTATCCGATTTAAAACTGAATATAAATTCATTTCTAAAATCGAGATCATTAATTGATGGCGGAGATAGTTACTGCCCATCATGGGTACGTATTTTCTTATTCTATATTCCGTATTGCTTTAAAGAAATCACATTTTCTAAATTATAGAGCTCAAATTTAAAATTATCATAGTGTTATACACCAACAATTAGAAGAATAAACTTACAATATTACAAAGAAAAAAATATGGGGTAAAGTTAATATAAACAAAAAGTAGGTGTCACAATCCGAGTCTACACCCTGGATGTGGCCGGCACTCGAAGACCATTGCTGGTCCCCAAGGTAACCCGTATCCTGGCTGACTACAAGTGGAAGACTAACTCAAGCATAAAAAAGATTAAAAACTGAATAAAATTCGTTGAACTCAATTACAAATATTTAACTCAAATGAATAACTCTGAATAAAAATAATATATTCAACTCGCCATAAAATAGGCAACTTAAGACTTCAAAACATTTAGCAACATAAATGAAATAGGCTTCTCAAACTCTATTGTCTATCTATGAAGCATCTAACTGACAAAGATGAAAGTCGGGACAAAACCCATGACATCCTAACACAGCTGATATAACTGAAAGTACAAGTGGAACCCTTCGGAAGCAAGGAGGGTCACCATAGCCAAATCGAACTGCATGTGATATCAACGAAGCATCTGTTGACGATCCTAAATACCTGTATTTGCATCATGAAATGATGTAGGACAAATGGCTCAGTACGTGGAATGTACGAGCATGCAAGGGAAATTCCAAAGCATAAACATAAGATTGAACTAGTGGAATAGAAACATACTTACCTCTTCTCAACTCGCTCAACTCGACTTAACTCAAAGAAACATAGTTCAATTTAACTCAGAGAAAATAGGGCTCAATTTAATAATATGATATTCAATTTAGTGAAATAAGGCTCAACTCAATAATAAGACACTCGACTCTGGGTATAACTCAAACTCTGGATACTCAACTCAATATAAAGCAACAATAATAGATGTAATATATGGAAAGCTTTTAAAATAGTAGAAAGAAACTCAATGTACTTAAGAATAAAATGTACTTAGTGTGTATGCAACGATACAAAATAAACTCTGTCTGTATATGAAAATACAAAATAAACTTTGTGTATATAAGAATACAAAATATCTCAGTGGGAGTTTCTCTAACCGACAACCATCACTATGAGCTATGATGATACATCGTCTTGCCTCACGCTGCCAGGGCCATCCTATACATTGCCAGGGTTATAGAACCTAACTACTAATTGGATGCTATAGTCTATGCTAAAAGCATTAAGGAATCATCTAAAAAGTATGACTCTTTTCTACCCATGTTGGTTACATGGTTTATGGAGACTTTAAATTATCTGAACTCAAACTAGTCCCCATATCGGTGTTCAATACTACTCACTCATATGTTTAAAGAAACATAACTCTTTCTGTGGTTTGAGATTATTACTCAAAACCTAGCTCAAAAGCTCTTTCGAAAATTGGTGTTTCCTCTCTTGTTGAAATGTGAAAACATTTACTCTTTGGGAATACTTAGATCCCATATAATATTTGAAAAAAATCATGAACTCGGCTTTACTCTTTCTTAAGCTCAATGCTCAAGTCTTTAAAACAAATTTTGAAACAATTTGTAAAAAAACTTCTTAAAAAAGGGTTCATGCCGAATTATGGAAGTGAACGACTCAATTCAAGGTTTTCAATAACCATAGATAGAACTCAATACTCAAAACTCAACAACTCAGAACTCGAGAACTTCAATGATACTACTCATGTCAAGAATGTTCAACTCATAAGTTTCATACGGAATTATGGGCATGAACAACTCAACTGATGGACTCAATGGGTAATATGTAATAGTCCCATGATTAGCAATACAATTTCAAAAGGGATTAGGAACTCAATACTCAACACTTAGAACTTGAAGATACTACTCCTCTCAAATATGCTCAAATTATAAAGTTCATGCGGAATTTATGGGCATCAACGACTCGACTTGAGGGTCGAAATAACAATATGAAATTCATGTATACGACTCTTCTCATTCTCATACCTACTTTCTCAAAACATAGCTCAAACCGATAGTTGATCTCAAAGGATTTCACAATTGAACTCAAAGACTTTCTTGAACTCTACTTTTAACTCTCTCTTGAATTTGAATTATGAATTCAAGAGTTATGATTCATGATATTAAGGATATTAATGATAGCGTAGACTCATGAATATATTCTCCTCACTCTCATGCTCACTTACTTGAGTCTTGAAACAAGTTATTAGAATTTGTAGAAGACTCCTCAAAAAGACTCAAAGAACTCTCAAGACTTGGCTCTTAATGCTAACTTGAATTTGAGTTATGAATTCAAGGTTATGATTTGTGATAGGAAGGATATTGTGATGATTAAAAGAGTTTTAGATAGTTAATCATGAGAAACAGTTGAAAAATACTGTCTTGGGAGCAAGTCTGTGATGCGGAGATGAATTATAATGTTTCGTTGAAATAATTTTTGAAATAGTGGAGTCCGCGTTCTATTCGTGAATTGGAGAGAAAAGTTTCACTTCTGAGGAACAGGTCCGCGATGTCCGCGTCGCGGACCTGGTACCTATTTTCTGTCTAACTTTTTCTTCCTCATTTTCTAACCCTAATTCGCCTATATTGAATTCTATCACTCAATTTCTCTTTAGATTCAGATAACCAACACATATACATAAGAATCTACTCATAAATGACTTTGAAATCGACACGATTTCCTCAAGAACTCAACAATACCATCCTAACTCAAGAACGAAATCCAATTTCGAGAACACAATTCAAGATCATCAAACTTTCAACTTTCTAGAACGAATATCACTGAAATAAACATGATTGGTGTGTGGGTGAACGAACCCAACACTATGTGAACTTACATACCTCTTAGGGATTAAAACCTTGGCGAAATTTGAAATCAAATCCTCAAGAACTCGATGAAATCTTGGCCTTTCTCCTTTTTTCTCCTGTTTTCTCTTCTTGAACTCTTTTCTAAAACCCTAGCATGAATTAGGATTTGTGTAAACTAAACCAAAGTAGTTTAGACCCCTATTTAATTACTAAAAACGAAATAAATCTGATAGGGTAAGGAAAAGACCACATAACTCCTCTTAAATCTGGGCAACTTTCCTTAAATTGACAACCCGACTTCCAATGGGCATGTCTCCCTCATACGAGCTCCAAATTTAGCAAACTTGGTGGCGTTGGAAAGAGAATTCCAAGACATTTCATTTGATATCTTGTAGCCCACCTAAATCATCACGTACTGAAGGTTGTGGTCATTTGAAGTTGACCCAAAACTTAAATATGTTGCCCAGGTGACTCACAACCTCCCTCTAGCCCAAATAAATGAAATGGAATGAATCAAATCAATAAGCTTTTTGATTGATTCAGGGAGCAGCGAAGCCAAATTCAATCAAGGAAAGGGGGCTTTACTGATGGGATTTGGTATGAGATCGATGATCTCAATGAGATTGATATCCCCATCAAGATGTAACTCTAAGAGGATACTATTCATTTCTTCTTCACACTGCTGCTCGCTTTGGAGACTAAACAATGTAAATAATATGTAACAGTAATCCAAGTAACGATAATAAGAAAGACTAGGGTATAGTTGTTTAAATCCCCGGTTGCCGGTTGACATCTCTTCTAATTCGTCGATACAAGAAGCAAATTGTTATGTGAATGAATCAATATCTATACATAAGAGAAATCAATCAAGATGGACCTGAATTGAATCATGACTATATAAGTTATTCTGATATTAAGAGATTTAATATAGATGAAATTCATGGAAGCGGACCTCATTCGATGATGGGGTTGGGGAAATTGATCGATCCAAAGCAAAATCTCCAGCTAGAAAAGAATGTATGCGTCAAACTTTGATGTCTCACTGGTTTAGATGTGATGAGATAATCATCAAAGTTTGGGAATCTCAACGGGAATACCTCACTACACCGGTACCGGTTATGAGGCACAACAAGTTTCTCTTCTTTTTTGGGGGGGGGGGGGGGGG
>JAJOOF010000503.1:0-44015 GCA_029582545.1 Solanum lignicaule
TCTGGAAGTAATTTGACTAAACGAATATAATTGTTGGTTAAAGTGAAGTCTAAACCATTTTCCTCGTGGGATCGACCCCAACCTACAAGTTGGGTTCTTTACTTGATAACGATCGCTTATGCTTCGTTAGGGAGGTGTAATTTGAGCGTATGAGAGGCTAAGCACCGAGTGGATATGGTAGGATGGAATCTCTCCCAATGTTAGTCAAGGGTTTCAATGATCATCTTCCTTATCCCATAAGTATGTGCCCAGATAGGATATCTAGTGGATCCACTTAAGCTAAAATGTTACTAGTTCTACCTTAGGCAAGTAGAACACCTTTCTTCGGTGTGGGGGTCATATGACACCGGATTCCATGATTTAGCTCTCATGGTCTACGCCGGTTAATGTTTATTCCCATCATGTGAGATGTGCATTATGGTTTCTTGAGGAGTTCTATGAAGTGTGGGTGGTAGTATGGGATGCCATCCATGCATTGCACGAGTAGGCTTTGAGAGGGTCATAGTGAGTTCTCTAAGGTCTTAATGACTAATGTATGAAAGTGCTCTAAATGAAGCTAATGAAGAATGTTGACTCTTATATGCTTAATGTAATGATGCATGCTATACTTGGATTGTATTATGAGTTACTTCCTTGTCATGCCATATGTAATGTTTATGTCTCTTAGGTCGGTGGAACCTTATAAGATAGCATCTTTTTCATTTTTCTTCATTCTAGCTCATAAGAAACCCACAAAAATCAGAGAACTACTCCTCAAATCATCCTTGTGCGTTCATGATCTCTTCTTGGCTCCTTATCAAAAATTGCCCCATGTCGCGAGCTCGTCGTTTTGGTATAGTTTTCATGGTGAATTGAGCGGTGTTGCTCCGTGGAGGTTGTGGCAGCAAGTTTTTTTCCAGTAGTTTGATTTTATTCAAGTGTTCTGGGCGTGTAAACAAAGGTAGGAACAATCTTTTATCAGCTTATGGATACCTTAGGTCTTGGATAGTAATTTACGATAGGAATCCGTATCGATTGTCAAATTGTCGTAGTAATTCTTGTCTTTAATTACTAATTGATTTTAATTTTTTTTCAGTGTTGTAGTGGTGCGGAAGGAAGTATTTTCAGCATAAATTATAAATGAAAAGGTATGTAAAGGATATTCCCTTCATTCAGAATGTTTCCTTATGGCTTCAGAGTGATATAATAGGATAGTTAATATTTGTGATCTTGTGAGTGGTTGGCTGATCGAGTGGTTATAAACCCTTATTTTAGGGACTCATAATCTGTTAAGAATGACCCTAAAATAGTAACGACTTGGAGACTATTCATATATATTGTTTATAGCTAAATTGCTCACCTTTAGCCTATTCAATTGTTTGTTGATGCCCTTGGGGCTATTGGGTTGGTTATTGAGCTATGAACTACCTATGTGTGGATATGATGTTGTCTAAGAGGACTATGTTATTGCCTAAGAGGGCTATGTGTTGCCCACGGGGCTATATTGATGCTAAAAAGTGTTATGTGTTGCCTACGGGGATAATTTGATGCCAAAGAGGGCTATATGTTGCCTACAGGGCTATGTTGATCCAGAAGAAGGCTATGTGTATCCCACAGAGCGATGATGTTGCCTAAGAGGGCTATGTGCTGCCTACGGGGCTATATAGTTGCCAAAAAGGGCTATGTGACTTCTTACAATGACAAGGGACTACCGATAGGGGTATCTAGATTGATTTGGAACGTTCTGGGCTTATGGGGGACTAGTTGGGTGGTATGTTGTTTGTACTTGCCGAGCTTATGGGCGATTGGTTAGGTTGTTGTTTGATCATTTTTGTATTTTTAGATTCAGTAGTGGGTTAGCATGCTTATCTAAATTTTGGTTTCCTTACCTGATTCCTTTTGGTATATTATGGTACTTGCTCATTTACTCTATAGCCTTTCATACTCTGTACATTATTTCATACTGACGCCCCATTGCCTGGTGGGGTGCTGAATTCATACATGTAGGTCCCAATAAACGACCCAGTAGACCTCCTCAGCAGTAGGATTGACTTCTATCCGGTTAGCTAGCCCCTTTCCTCCGGAGCTGCCAGAGTTGGGAGGTTTGTTAGCTTTTGTTGTATATATTTTTATGGGTAAGCTAGGGCCCTGTCCCGCCATCTTTACTACTCTTAGAGGCTTGTAGACTAGTGTGTGGAGTGTATAGCTAACCGGAGCTGCCAGAGTTGTTGGTTTGCTGAAGTTTGTGAGCTGTTTGATATATTGTCTTGATATGTACCTGCTTTCAGTGTTGGTAAAGAGATCATGGTGGCCTCGATGGCCCAATCAGTGCTAGTTGGCTATTTCTTTATATGAACTCTTGGGAGTAGCTGTTTCTTTTATAGATCCGTTGACAGAGGTCTTGTCGGTCGAGGTCTTAGTTTTAAGCCGAGATATACTTGTTTGTTTTCTTGATTGCGTGTGGTTATCATGTGCTAGTAGCAAATGGTTCAGCAAGGTCGGCTCGGGCCTGAGTTTTGGCATTAGGAGCCATTTTCGCCCCTTGAGTTTGTGGCATGACAGTGATCTTATATTGCTTCAGTTGGAAGAGGCAGTTCATCAGATGAAGTAGAGGTTTTCTCCCAAGGAGGAGATGGTCGCTTATGTGTTACTAAAGTGGATGATTAAGTAAAGAATCCTTGATTGGGCTAGATTCGGTACATGATGCAATGGGAAAAATTTCAACTCATCAGAGATAGACTGAAGACAGAAGTCTATGCAGATGTAAGGAGAACGGACTTAGAGTTTGAGATAGATGATTGGGTTTTTCTTGAAAGTGCCACCTATGAAGTTGGTGATAAGATTTGATAACATTGGAGGAGTCAATCGGTAGAGGGAGCTACTTGGGGATCAGAAACAACCATGAACGCCAAGTATCTTCATCTCTTTCCTTTCGATTCCTTCCAGCTTGAGATAATAGTTCCTCTCTAGTGTCTCAGTTTACTCATGCGTAAATTCAATCTTAGTATCTTTTTCCTTCAATTGATCTTGCATTTCAGTATATGTGCATGATTTTGGAACTCATTTCAGTTAGATATCAGTTACTAGTACTTAGTCATAGGGATTGCAGCTCGTTCACTCCATACACAGCTTGTTTAGACTTCATTCGAGGATGAATGTTCCCAAGGGGGAGATATCGTAACACCTCGGTTTTTAGAAAATAGAAAAAGATGTAGCTTTCCAAACCTGGTGCAAGAACCACGGAAGCAACTGATGGTCCGTTTTCTAACACACGGTCCATAGGTGGGGTCCATCGTTGGGCACCAAATATTTATGGTCTCTGACCCCACCATGGTCGACCAGGATGGCCCATGGTTGGACCTACGGACCGTAGCTCTGACCGTAGGTGAGGGTCAGCAACCAATTGGAGGGAATTGGCTGTTGGGTCTACTTTAGACAGGTATATATTTTAGCACAAAATGACATAAGTGGCCCATGAACTTTTAAATTAAAGATAATTGAATCCTCTTTCCAACACCATTAAGTTTGCTAAAATCTCAAGTTATGCTCGTTTTAGTGAAGCCTTGTTAGGCAGACTTGACCAACGACCCCACCTACGGTTTGTAGGTTGACCTACTGCCAGTAGGTCCCTCCGTGGGTGGCCTTCAGCAACTTTTAAGTTAGGGTCATTTAGGTTTTTTTCCCATGCGTTGGGCACTTACACTTTGGCGTTTTATGCCTAAACTATGTCATTTTGCTCAGTCTAAGCCTAAAAACTTAGTCAGACTTACCAAGAACCCTCATTCACCTAAAATGATACAAACTTGGAGCAATAAGAAGAGAAAAAGTTGACATAAACTCCAAAGAACAAGCAACCGTGTTCTTCAAAGTTTCAGCCTCAAAATCGAAGGATTTCTCTATAGATTTCATCACCAGGTATGTGGGATTTCACACGTGAATTCCTTTCATCCACAAGGGCTCTAGAATTCAGCCAGATTCTTGATTCCCTTTATCTTGTTTAGACCTAGGGTTTCTAGAACTTTTGATAATTGTTGCGATTTAGCTTTTCACAGTGTCCTTAATGAGATAATCGTGTTTTCGTAACATTGTTTGGTGGTTCCTTGCATGAAACTCAGAACCCTAGTTGTGTAGATTCTTTTAGTTCATGAATTACACTTGCTAGGTAAGTTTAAACAGATATACATGCTCCAGTTAAGAATGTTTCATTGTCAGTATTTAAATGTTGCATTTTGAGATTTGCATGTCAGAACACAGAGCTATGTATTATTTGAGTTTTGTTGTGTCATACACATTCCAGTTGGGAGTAGGCTTAGACCGAGTTGGACTAGGGTTCAGTGTACCCTCATAGTCCCAGAACTACGTGCCCCTGCAGGTTTATCTGTCCCCTCTTTTAGGCATCAAATTTAGTGATAATGACATTCATTCCTTCATACCTCTGGCAAGGTATATTGAGTCCTATCGATGGGGCATATACATCGAACAATCATGCCTTTATAACCCTGGCAAGGCATACTAGGTTCTCTCGATGGGGCATATACATCGGACTCCACGATTAGCTCATGTGGTTTTATGTCGGTTAATAGCAGCTCCCACAGTCAGACTTTAGTGCATTTGACCAAGTCTTCAGTTATATTTCAGCATTCAGTCTTAGTATGCCATGTTCAAGATTAGTACTTGGTCATTTCATTTAGCTCAACCTTCAATATATTTCAGTATTTACATTCAGTTCATATTATGTTATTGCCCAGTTTGCTTTGTTCAATTAAGTATTTTATTTAGCTATACCCTATATCCTGCATGGTCAGTACATTCCAAGTACTGACGCATAATCTGAGCTACATCCTTTCATGATCTAGATTCAGATACTCAGCATCCAAATCACGCATAAATCGGTTCCCGATCTCCAATTCAGCAGCTTCAGTGGTGAGTCATCATACTTTGAAAAAAATAGACAGGCTTTACACTTTAATCTTTTTATTCTATTTTCATTTTCGCTAGAGTTAGCTGGGGGCATGCCCGAGCAACTTTAGTCAGTTAGAGGCTTTTTTAGACATAGTACTAGATTCAGTTTTAGTTTTGAGTTTGATCCTCCAGTTGTTATTAAACTCATAGTATTTTAAGTATTCAAATCAATATTGGGTATTTCCCATTTTTAGTTATCACTGTTTAAGCTTCCGCATAGTATATTTATTTCGTAATCTTTTAGTATGCTTATGATATGCCAGGTAAGGGTTAACTTGGGGTCACTTGTGATCCTAGGTCCCGTGTTTACGTTCAGGGGGTAGCCTCGGGGTGTGACACCTCCAATATTCATAAGATGATTTTTATTTTTAAGTTATTATTCATATTTATTTATTTGATTCATATTTATCCATTAATAAAACTTTTACTAAGTGTCTTTATAGGTATCCAACGTTGCTTTTCAAGGAAGCTAATTGAATGAAGTTCGAATAATATTTTTGGATTCATTATTGTGTATATCATTGGCGTTAGACAAAATTAGGTTGTTTCTTATATTATGGTATACTTTATTCTTTGTGTATATTTCATCTTAATTATATACTCATACAATATTTTTATCTCCTCCTCAATTTGAAAAAAATGAATTCAGTCGGGATCCATAATTGTGGATTTTGAAGGGTGCTTAATACCTTTCCTATGAAATCACTTGAACCCTTACGTAGAGTCTATTGGTTTTGTAGATATTTTTTTAAAACAGAAAAGGGTCAAATATACCATTATACTATTGGAAATAGCTTAAAGATACCCTTCGTTATACTTTGGGTCCAAATATACCCTTCCCGTTATATTTTGAGTCCAAATATACCCTTTTATTATACTTTCACACAAATATACCCTTAATTTTAACAGAAAGACACATGTTAAGCTTAGAATTAAATGAACCATCCCAATTTTAAATATCCAATTTATTTAACCCGCCCTTCTAACCACCCGACCCAATCAAACATACTGTTTCTTCTTCTCTACATTGAACATCCTTTACTGTGGCTCCCATACTGCTGTTGTTTTATTTGGTTAGGCATTTCAGCTATCTTTGCTTACACCTAATGTTCAATTGTTTGGAATTCCACATTGAGTTGCCTTTTTATTAGACTATTATTCAACCAGTTATCGGTTATAACAGTAACAGTTACTCATTCCGTTTCAAACGTCGTCAAACTTTCATTGCCGTCGACGCTGTATTTCACTATAGTTGATTTCCTCATTGGATTTGCCGCGACCTTGGACAAGCCTCCGGTTATCCCTTCAGGAAAGGATCTAAGCTTCGTAACATTGCTATTTCATTGTTGGGTTTTGGATCCTTGATGCTGCTAACAAAATGCTACAAGTTGTGATTAGGTTGAGTTTCAGATCATATTTAATTGTCAAAGAATTCTCGATTGTGCTAGCACAAGGAAAATCTTGTGTTTCTAGTCATGACGATGAATCAAATTGGTATATATTTTATCATGATGACTACAGTTTTTGGTGTATTCGATTGGAATTTGAGGAAGGAGATGGAGGGAGAATCTCTGCAATTACTATTTTTTCTCGACACAAAAGTGAAGAAGATGAAAAAAATGGGTCAGGTCGGTTAGATGGGTGAGTTCCTATCAAAATTGAATATTTAAAATTAGGGATGAGTCAATTAATTCTAAGCTTGACATGTGTCTTTCCATTAAAATTAGGGGTATATTTGTGCAAAAATACAATGAGAGGGTATATTTGGACCTAAAGTATAACGGGAGGGGTATATTTGGACCCAAAGTTTAACGACAGGTATATTTGAACTATTTCTAATAATTCAGGGGTATATTTGTAATGACCTGTTCCCATCTTTATAGAAATGCTAACGGAGGAAAATTTGGGGGCGGTCTTTTTCGTAGTATTTGGATTTTTCCAACCTAGTCCATATTTGGATGAAATCGGAGTCTTTGAGGTGTAGGGAAATCTAGTAACAATTGGGTGAATCATTTATAATTTTGATTACATGAGTAGTTAGATAACTCGTTAAGGAATCCATACGACTTTACGGAATTGAATTCGGGAAAGTACAACTCCTAGAATCGATCTTAGCGTAAATGGTATTTTCTGTGCGTCGTGAGTTAGAGGTGTGTTGTGAAATGGGGATTTCAGAATTCTTTAAATAGCTCACTGGTTTGTGCAAGCCGCCTTGGCGGGGGTTTTGGCCGCTATAGCGGGATTAGGGCCGCTGTGGCGGGCTTGACGTGACTTAGGGTCGTTAATAGACCCCTGAATGACCTTATTTGGCTCTCTTTAATTTTTATAGCTAAGGAATGAATCACAGGCGACTCCTACTCGTTTTTCACCATTCTTGAGGCTAAAAGTAAGCTTTTCACTCCCCGAATCCATTTTTCAATCCGTAAAACATAATAGAATGGGTGAATATTAATGGGGAAAGGTTTTTTTTATAGATTCTATGGTGGAAACAACCCTAAATTGGATAAGTGGGATCATGGGTATGATCTAGGGTTCATACAATTGTTAGTATTTTAGGTAATTAGTGATTGTTTATTGATTTCCGTATTATATTGATTTTTTGTAGACCAAGAACAAGCGGAACAAATCCAGAAAGGGAAGGATCAGGTTTCTTAGGGTTTCAAGCTTGGTTCGAGGTAGGTGATGGTTGTGATTCTATGATTGTGTGATGTATGTTTGTTCTTGCTTCATTATGATACTTGTATATGTATGAATATTGCAATGTTGATCACACTTGTTTTAAATGAGATAGATGAATGATGATTGTCATGAAATCATGACTTAAATATATGATCTTGATGATATACTTGTGATTGTGATTGTGGTGTGTTGAATGGATCGGTTGCCATGTTCCGGCATAACTAACTTGGATCGGTTGCCACGTTTCGGCATAACTATGGGATCGATTTCCACATTCAAGCATAATTATGGAATCGGATACCACGTTTCGGTATGCTAACTGTTTGGGTTTGGGTCCCATGAGAGGGTAAATGATTTGATATAAAATGTGAAGTTGTTTGTTGTTTGTAAATGTTGATAATATTGTATATGTTGATATATATGCATGTGATTATATTGTTGTCTTGACTTTCTGATGTTGCACTTAGTGGGAAAGCCGCGTGATCCTACCAGGACACTATGGTGGTGTACTGATACTACACTTGCTCTTATTTTTGTTGAGTGCAGGGCATCTTCTGGCGGTTATTGACAAACCTCACTTAGGAGATCTGTGATCGTTCGAATTCAAGGGTGAGCCAAATTCTTCTGGGCTGCCATGGGTTCTCTTTCGTCTATGACCACCATTTCCAGACTTAGACTATGTTTTAGTTAGTTGATTAGTTCTGTAGATTGCGGTTGCATCCCTTCTTGTTTAGATTTGGTTCATTGTTAGATGTTTTGGTACATTGACTTTCAGGTTCTAGGTTATTTCTTCCGCATTATTTAGTTTGTTGTTAGACTTTTGTTAGAGGTTATGGGAACTCCCTATTTATTTCTTAGTATTTAACTTGCTTCCGTAACTTAAATGCCTTAGATTTGTTTTAGTTGCTTGGTTTGGGTTGTAGTGGTAGTTCTCCCACCGGAGAGTTAGTATGGGTGCCAATCACGACAGTCTAGGTCGTGAAAAAGTTTGTATCAGAGCCTAGGTTCGTTGATCTCGATGTACCAAAACGAGTCTAGTAGAGTCTCGCAGAACAGTACGGGGACGCCTTTACTTTTCTTCGAGAGGCTATCTGACTTAAGGAAATCTCTCTGTTTTCTCTTGTCTCCTTTCGTGCTATGATTTGATTCCAATTGGTATCTGGCTATGCAAATTGGTATCTAACCTCATTCACTCTTCTGTTTGTAGATGGTTAGTACTAGATTCAACGATGTTAGGCCCATAACTCCCGTTAATGCTTCAGCTGAGGAATCTGCAGTGAGAGGTCGCAGTCGAGGCAGGGGTAGATGAAGAGCTAGGGGTAGAGGTCGTGGAAGAGTAGCGCCTGCTGAAAATGGAGCTTCTGTTGGGAATGCTCCTGTGAATGAGAACCCTCTTCCGCATCATGAAGAGATTGAGGACGAAAATGTTGAGGATGTGGGACAAGAGGAAGAGGTGCAGGCAGAGACTACTGATGTCCCATAGACCTAGTGTTAGCTCAATTGATCATGTCTTTCTTGAAAGGGTTGGTTGGTCCTGGAGTGCTTCCTTCTGCTCAAGCAACTCAAGCTCCTACTAATCCTCCTGTTGCTAGCACTGTGCCCAAGGTGGGTGGGACTGGAGGTAATGATGCTTTCTTCCCTCCTTTGTTGGGTTCTGTTATGACTGGTACTGAGCATGAAATGTTGACTAACTTTCTGAAGCTAAAACCTCATGTGTTTCTTGGTTCTGAGAATGAGGATGCTTATGAGTTCATCTTGGATTGTTATGAGAGGCTTCATAAGTTGAGAATTGTCCATCAGCATGGGGTTGAGTTTGTGTCCTTTCAACTTCAAGGTGAGGCTAAGCAGTGGTGGAGAGCTTATATGAAATGCAGATCTTCTACTTTATCTCCACTTACTTGGACCCAATTTCATGCTTTGTTTCTAGAGAAGTATGTGCCTAGGACTTAGAGGTATCGCATGAAGGATGAGTTCATGGCTTTAGAGCAAGGTGGTATGACTGTGGCTACTTATGAGGCCAAATTCCATGCTTTATCTAGATATGCTACGCAGTTGGTGACTACTGAGGAAGAGAGAATCCGGTTATTTATTAGGGGAGTAAATTCTGAGTTGCAAGTATTATCTGTTTATATGATTTTTGCAGGGAGAAACTTCAATGAGGTAACAAACTATGTTAAGAAAGTGGAGGGGGTGAGGCGAGACGGTCAAGCTAAGGGTTGGGCAGAAGAGGCCAAGAACTCGGGTAACTTTCAAGGTTCTTATTCCAAGGGGTTAGGAAGGCCAACGCTTGCAACCAAGCCAATTCAGTCTGCTATGCCAGCCTCTACAGGTAGTTACTCGGAAACTCCATCTCATAATTTTCAGGATATCCATGAAGTCGCGCCTTCGACAGGCGGTAGACCATCTTTTGATCGTATTTGTTACAACTATGGTCAATCGGGGTGTATGAGGATTGATTTTCCCCATCCGCGTGTGTTTGATTCCGCACAGCAGTTTCTAGAGCAGTAGTACCCACAGGGAATGGTAATAATGGTAGAGGATGTTCACAAGGTAGGCGAGGAGGTAATTAGCGAGGCCATGGAGGTAGAGAAAATGGTAACAGAGGTAGGGATAACGTGCAACAAGGTAGGGAAGTGGTTCATCAAGATGATAGGGCTCAATATTATACTTTTGCGGGCAAGAATGCGGAAGAGGCGTCTGACACAGTGATCACAAGTACTATTCTTATCTGTGACTGGATGGCTAATGTGTTGTTTGATCCGGGATCTACTTATTCTTATGTATTTGTGAGATTTGCCTCATAGTTTGACATGATTTGTGATATACTTTATGCCTCTATCCAGGTTTCTACCCCAGTTGGAAAGTCAGTCATAGTTACCCATGTCTATCGTGCTTGTCCTATTTTGTTTATGGGATTTCAGACTTGGGTTGATTTAGTGATTTTGGATACGATTGACTTCGACATAATCTTAGGCATGACTTGGTTGTCTCTATATTATGCTGTGCTTAATTGTAATACTAAGTCTGTAACTCTAGAAATTTCGGGAAGGGAAAAACTAGAGTGGGAAGGGGTGTACAAGCCTAAGCAATCTAAGATTATATCCTCCATTCGGGCTAGTAAACTGGTAGAGCTGGGTTGTTTGGCTTATTTGGTTCATATTACGGATGTTGAGATTAAGGCTGCATTCATTAGGTTTATTCCTGTGGTATCAGAATTTATAGAAGTGTTTCCTAATGATTTGCTTGGTATGCCTCCGGATAGAGATATAGATTTTTGCATTGATTTAAAGCCTGGTACGCATCCCATTTCTATCCCTCCATATCGCATGGTTCTGGCAGAGTTAAGAGAGCTTAAGGCTCAAATCCAAGAGCTTCTTTATAAGGGATTTATTCGTTCTAGTGCTTCCCCATGGGGTACTCCAATTTTTGTTGTTAAGAAAAAGGATGGTAGTATGAGAATGTGTATCGATTATCGGCAATTGAATAAGGTCACTATTCGAAACAAGTACCCCATTACCTCGAATAGATGATCTTTTTGTCCAATTGCAAGGTGCATCAGTTTTCTCTAAGATTGATCAAAGATCCGGTTACCATCAATTAAAAATTAAGCCTGAGGATGTGCCCAAGATGGCGTTTAGAACTTGCTATGGGCACTATGAGTTGTTGGTTGTGTCTTTTGGTTTGACCAATGCGCCTGCATCTTTTATGAGTTTAATGAATAGGGTGTTCAAGCCATTTCTTGGTTCTTTCGTCATAGTTTTTATCGATGATGTTTTGGTCTATTTGAAAAGTGAGAACGAGCATGCCAAGCATCTTCGTACTGTTTTGGGTGTTCTTGGGAAGCAAAAGCTATATGTTAAATTTTCTAAGTGCGAATTTTGGCTAAAATCAGATGCATTTTTGGGACATGTAGTTTTCAAAGAAGGGGTAATAGTAGTGTTACGACCCGAACCATCGTTATTTAGGAGAAACAAAAATCCAAAAAAATTATGGGCCATTGTCCCGCTAGAGTGGGCCAGTTGCCGCTAGGGCAGTGGCGCCAAGGCGAGATAAGTTGGCGCCATAGCGGGATAGGCAGGGCAGAAAGTAAATTAAGAGAAATCCTATTTTCTCCATCTTTCTAAAATACCTAAATAAGTCGTAGAACACCCTAAAAACCTAAGAAAAGCTGCTCTATGCTTGGGAAGGAAGGAAAAGGAGATTTCTAACTCAAGGATGGGAAATCTTGCAGATTCTTAGACAAATCCACCGTCGCGAAGCTCGGAAAACCCGAATTGAAGTCAAAACTCCCTGCAACTGCTTGGCGCCCAGGTAGGCTAGCTTTTATGACTTGAGTAGTGTAAATCTATGCTCATCACGTGATATATGTAAATCAACGGTAGGATTTTATGTGTAGAACTTCGTGCACCAAGCTAATTCTATTGGTAATTACTAGAAATCAAAGTAATTAGGTTTATGCCTTGAAAAGGGAAATCGATGATTTGTTAGGGATTCTAGAATTGCCATCTTGGATAGAATTGTTTAAAGAATAAGACTATGAAATTATGAATGAAACTAGATTTATGATTATATGCTAGACTACAAATTGGGGTGATTAATTGAGAAATTACGTGAATTGCGATTAAACCCTAGAAAGAAGCCTTAGATGATGAACTAGGACTAAACATGACAAATTAGCGTATGATGATAATGTTGCATTGTTGATCACACTTTGTGAATGAGATGGGCGAATTATTATTGACATGAAATCATGACTTAAATGTATGACCTTGAGGATATACTTGTGTTTGTGATTGTGATGTGTTGAAATGGATCGGTTGCCACGTTCCGACATAACTAACTTGAATCGGTTGCCATGTTTCGAGATAACTATTGGATCGATTTCCACGTTCCAGCATAACTATGGGATCGGTTGCCACGTTTCGGCATAACCAACTTGGATCGGTTGCCACGTTTCGGCATAACTAACTGTTTGGGTTTGGGTTCCATGAAAGGACCAATGATGTGGCTTAATTGTGTATTTGGGTTCTATTAGAGAGCCTGCAATAAGTTGGAGATCAGTTAGAAACATGACAGGATAGTCGATGTAAAGCAGGAAAATTAAGAAAGAAAATATGTGTTAATGGTGCAGGCCACTGGTCTGGCCCATCCAGCCACAGCGGACAAAATCCCACCCTGGCGGGATTATGAATGCCGCCATACAAGGATAAAGGCTGCGCCTTCATTTGGGACAAACACCAAGCGCGTCAATGGCATCCTTTTGTCCCAAAACCCTTGTTTTCGACAGAATTTCAGCACTATCCTAGAACATAAATAAGAAATTATTTCGGCAAATTAACTCCTAAAAGAGGCCTAAATCGGACTTTAACACCAAGGGACCCTTCAACTTAACCCACCCATTTCGGTATCATTTTAACCATAATTTTATGAAATCCTTACGCCCAGGACATTGTGGGAACGTTGGGGACGTAAGGGAAGTAACCATGCTACGTTTTTCTAACAACTCTAGTAACCTAGTTCAAATTCAAAAACTACCCCAAACACTGTCTATTTTCGATCAGTTAATCGTCATGCAATTATCATTAGTCTAGTAATGAAGTAAAGAGTGTAAGAGACGAGAAATTACCTTGTTTTCGATGTCTGAAAGTGAATTTATCAAGAAGTTATGGGGAGAATTGAGTAAGGGAGAAAGGGATAAATGAGGAAAATCATTCCTCATCTCCCCTTTACTGTTACCAATCTCCCGCCTCATTGGGAGATCTCTCGCCTCAGCGGCCCCGCCCTAGTGGGAGGGCTCCCGCCCTGGCAGGCCAGACAATGTAGTTGAAACACTTTTGTTTCTTCATGTGTTGTCTCAAATTTCTTTTGTTCTTTGGGTGTAGTTCTTTATTTGTATCAACTAGTTGAAAAGTCACCATACGTGGTCGTGGTTTCGTGATGGCCCTATTCGTTAGTTGGGTTTAGTACTCAGAAATAGGTGTGTGATTGTCCGTGCACTAGTCGTTCGGGGATGAATAAGGGGTAAATTGTTATCTATTGTAACGACCCAAACCGTTGTTATTTAGGAGAAATAAAATTTTGGAAAAATTCTGGGCCATTGTCACGCCAGAGCGGGCTAGTTGCCACTAGGGCGGCGGTGCCAAGGTGGGATAAGTTGGCGCCAGGGCCGGATAGGTGTGGAAGAAAGTAAATTACGAGAAATCTTATTTTCTCTATCTTCCTAAACTACCTAAATAAGTCGTAAAACACCCTAAAAACCTCTGAAAAGTTGCTCTAAGCTTGGGAAGGAAGGAGAAGGAGATTTCTAGCGTAAGGATGGGGAAATCTTGTGGATTCTTGGACAAATCCACCATCACGAAGCTTGGAAAACCCGAATCAAAGTCAAAACTCTGTGCAACATCTTCGAGCCCGGGTAGGCTACGTTTTATGAATTGAGTAGTGTAAATATGTGCTCATCACGTGATATATGTAAATCAACGGTAGGGTTTTATGTGTAGACCTTTGCGCATAGAGCGAATTCCATAGGTAATTACTAGAAATTAAATTAACTAGGTTTATGCCATGAGAAGGGAAATCGATGATTTGTTAGACCTTCTAGAATTGCTATCTTGGATAGAATTGTTTAAAGAATAAGACTATGAAATCATGAATGAAACTAGATGTATGAACATATGCTAGACTAAAAATTGGGGTGATTAATTGAGAAATCACATGAATTGCGATTAAACCTTAGAAAGAAGCCTGAGATGATGAACTACGGCTAAGCATGACAAATTAGCGTATGATGATAATGTTGTATTGTTGATCACACTTTGTGAATGAGATGGGTGAATTATCATTGATATGAAATCATGACTTAAATGTATGTTCTTGAGGATATACTTGAGTTTGTGATCGTGATGTATTAAAATAGATCGGTTGCCACGTTTCGACATAACTAACTTGGATGGGTTGCCACATTTCGGCATAACTATTGGATCGGTTGCCACATTTCGGCATAACTATTGGATCGGTTGCCACGTTTCGGCATAACTATGGGATCGGTTGGAACGTTCTGGCATAACTAACTTGGATTGGTTGCCATGTTCCGACATAACTAACTGTTTGGGTTTGGGTTTAATGAGAGGACCAATGATGTGGCTTAATTGTGTAATTGAGACTTCAGAAGTTGTTCGTTGTTCGTAAATGTTGGTGACATTGTATATGTTCATTATACATGTGCTTATATTGTTCATTGACTAATACATATTGGACTTGTTGAGTATAGTGTTTAAGGGGCGAGTAATAGATAGTAATGGGTGTTCGTGTGTTGTAATGGTGAGAAATAGAGATAGCACGTGTGATGAAAGATGCTTAGGTGGATTTTTACCTTGGGGGAAGGAGATTGGGTTTAAGTGTTAAAGAAGTGTGATGTAATGTATTATGTGACTATGGTCGGGTAATGTGACGAGGAAGTAAGGGTGTGACGTTAACGGTTAGTTGAAATGTTGGTGGTTGTATTTGGGGGAATTTCTCTACATGTTAGCATGGTTAGGCTTTGATCAAGTACCTAGTAGGTAGGTTGATGGAGAGGGATGTTAATAGTCAGAATACTAGTGTATATTGAAGGTATTTCAAGAGAGGGTAAAGATGGAGAAGCGAGTGGTTTATTTCATGATCTTATTAGTTGATTTATTATGTTATGTGGTGGGCGTCAGCTGACCAATGATGCCTACCAGTACGTGTGTTTTGTACTGATACTACTCTTGCTATGTCTTTGACATAGTCTGGATGCAGGATTGGTGACGTTTCATTAGGTGAAGATGAAGAAAATCTCCGACAGCTTCTATTTTTCCTTCCGCATGGTAGGAGCTGTGTCTTTTATTTAGTTGTCCAGTTGTACTCTTAGTAGGTCTTGTACCTGTTCAGACTAGATCCATGAGAGTTGTTAAATTACTTTGCATGTTTTAACTAAAAGCGTGTCTAAGGATATTATTTATAAAATCATGTTATTAAAATTGCATCTGTTTTCTTTAAATTTTTCGCATATTTGACTATTGGGATATGAGGATTCTCCTACTTAGGTGTTAGAGTAGGTGCCCGAACGGCCCGGTGGGTTGGGTCGTGACAGATAGTTCCCCAAAAGATTGAGGCAGTTAAGAATTGGTTTAGGCCTAGCTCTGTGATTGAAACTAGGAGTTTTGTGGGGCTCTCTAGCTACTATCGTCGATTTGGGAAGAATTTTGCTTCCATTCCCACTCACTTGACTAACTTGACAAAAAATGAGGTACCCTTCGAATGGATTGAAAAGTGTGATGAGAGTTTTCACAAGCTCAAGACTCTCTTGACCACCGCGCCCATTCTAGCATTACCGCTGGAAGGTAATGATTTTATAGTTTATTGTGATGCTTCACATATTAGTTTGGGTGCTGTGTTGAAGCAGGATAAGAATGTTATAGCTTATGCCTCGCGTCAATTGAAGGTGCATGAGAGAAATTATCCAACACATGATTTAGTGTTGGCAGCGGTAATGTTTGCTCTTAAGATATGGCGGCATTACCTCTATGGTGTTAAGTGTGAAGTGTTTACTGATAATCGTAGTTTGCAGCATGTGTTTACTAAAAAACATCTGAATTTGAGACAGTGAATGTGGATGGAGTTACTTAAGGATTATGATGTGACCATTCAATACCCTCCGGGCAAGGCTAATGTGGTGGTAGACGCTTTGAGTCGAAAAGCGGTGAGTATGGGTAGTTTAGCTTGCTTAAGTGTATCCAAGCAACCTTTGGCTAAGGAAATTCAGACCTTAGAGTCTAAGTTCATGCCATTCGGCATCTCAGAAAGAGGTGGGGTGTTAGCTAACATTGAAGTGAGGGCCATATTCATTAAGGAGATCAAGGCCAAAAAATTTGAGGATTAGAATTTGGAGGATCTTAGAAAGAAGATTGTGAATGGTAAGGCACAATAAGCCATTCTTGTATGGATGGTGTGCTAAATTTTAAAGGAAGAATTTGTGTTACTAGAGTAGATGACTTGATTGAGAAATTGTTGGCGGAGTCTCATGGTTTGCGATATTCTATTCATTCGGGTGTGACCAAGATGTATTGAGATTTGAAGTAAATTTATTGGTGGCCGGGGATGAAGAAAGACATAGCGGAGTTTGTGGCAAAGTGTCAAAATTGTCAACAAGTGAAGTATGAACATCAAAGGCCGGTAGGTTTACTTCAAAGAATGCCAATTCCGGAATGGAAGTGGGAAAGGATAGCCATGGATGTTGTGGTTGGTCTTCCCAAGACTTTGGGAAAGTTTGATTCTATTTGGGTAGTGGTTGATAGATTGACCAAGTCAGCCCATTTTATTCTGGTAAGAATAGATTATAATGCTGAGCAATTGGCTAAAGTTTATGTGAAAGAGATAGTGAGGTTGCATGGGGTGCCCCTCTCCATCATCTTAGACAGTGGTACCCAATTCACATCCAAGTTTTGGAGAAAATTGCATGATGAATTGGGCACACAACTCACTTTTAGTATAGTCTTCCATCCACAGACAGACGGGCAGTCGGAGAGGACTATTCAAGTATTAGAAGACATGTTGAGGGCATGTGTGCTTGATTTTGGAGGGCATTGGAATAAATTCATACCTTTATGTGAGTTCTCCTTTAATAATAGATATCACTCCAGCATTGATATGGCACCATTGGAGGCACTCTATGGGAGGGGATGTAGATCACCCATAAGATGGTTTTAGGCTGGAGATGTGAAACCTTTGGGGGTAAATTTAGTGAAAGATGCTCAACATAAGGTGAGGAGTATTAAAGCTAAGATTTTAGCAGCCCAGAGTAGACAGAAGAAGTATGTGGATCATAAGTTAAGATACATGGCATTTCAAACCGATGAGAATGTTTTTCTTATGGTATCACCCATGAAAGGGGTGATGAGATTTGGTAAGAAAAGAAAGCTAAGTCCGCGATACATTGGTCCATTTGAGATTCTTGAATGTGTGGGACCGGTAGCGTATAGATTGGCTTTACATCCTATTCTATCGGGTGTTCATTCGGTATTTCATGTATCCATGTTGAAGAGGTATCATGGTGACGGGGATTATAACATAAAGTGGGAATTAATTGCGTTAGACAAGGACCTCAAATATGATGAGAAACCGATTGCAATTCTTGATCGTGATGTGCGTAAGTTGAGGACCAAGGAGTTTAAGTCTGTGAAAGTTCAATGAAAGCATCGTGCAGTTGAGGAAGCTACTTGGGAAACCAAGAGGGACATGCTAGATAAGTATCCCCAATTGTTCGTCGATTCAAGTACTACTTTATTCTTTCGTTAGCCTATTTTCCTAAGTTTTGTCACTCGGGGATGAGCGATGGGTAAATTGGTATCTATTGTAAGGACATGTTCCCGTCATTATAGAAATGCAACAGGGGAAAATTTGGGGCCGAAAAACATTTTCGTAGTATTTGGATTTTCCCAACCTAGTCCAGATTTGGATGAAATCAGAGTCTTTGAGGTGTAGGGAAATATGGTAACAATTGGGTGACTCATTTATGATTTTGATTATATGAGTAGTTAGATAACTTGTTAAGCAATCCATACGACTTTACAGAATTGAATTTGGGCGAGTAGAACTCCCGGAACCGATCTTAGCTAGCATAAAAAGTATTTTCTGTTCATCGTGGGTTAGAGATATGTTGTGAAATGTGGATTTTGGAATTCCTTAAATAGCCCACTGGTTCGTGCAAGCCGCCATGGCGGGGGTTTTGGCCGCTCTAGTGGGGCCACTACAGCGGGATTAGGGCCGATGTGGCAGGCTCGACGCGACTTAGGGTCGTTAATAATCCCCTAAACGGCCTTATTTGGCACTTTTCGATTTTTAGAGCTATGGAATGAACCCCAAGCGACTCCTATTCGTTTTTCACCATTCTTGAGGCTAAATGTAAGCTTTTCACTCCCCGAATCCATTTTTCGATCTGTAGAGCGTAATAGAATGGGTGAATATTGATGGGGGAAGGTTTTGTTATAGATTCTATGGTGGAAACAACCCTAAATTGGATAAGTGGGATCATGGGTATCATCAGTTGCTCCACTAGACAGGGCTGCACCTAGAGGATCTACTTTCGATACTGGCAAAGGAGAAAACCGCCTTTATGCGATCACTAGTCGTCAAGAGCAAGAAAATTCTCCAGATGTTGTCACTGGTATGATCAAAGTCTTTACTATTGATGTTTGTTTTTTGCTAGACCCAGGAGCCAGTTTATCTTTTGTGACTCCTGATGTTGCAAATAATTTATTTGTTCTTCCTATGAAACTTTGTGAACCCTTTTGTGTTTCTACACTAGTTGGGGAGTCTATTCTAGCTGAGCGAGTATATCGTGATTGTTTCATTTCCATCAATCACAAGAACACCATGGATGATTTAGTTGAGTTAGACATGGTAGATTTCGATGTCATTCTTGGTATGGACTGGCTTCATGTCTGTTATGCCTCCATTGATTGTAGAACTCGAGTTGTTAGGTTCCAAATTCCTAATGAGCCAAATATAGAGTGGAGTAGCAGTTCAGCAGTGCCTAAGGGTCGTTTCATTTCGTACATTAAGGCGAAAAGGTTAGTTTCTTTCCCCTGAGAACTAAAAGAGGCTAAGGTACGAGAGTTCCTCACACTTAAGAAGGATTCTTTGAGTATTCATGAGTATGGATTGAAGTTCATTAAACTATCCCGTTATGCTCCAGAAATGGTTGCGTACATGAGGTGTAGAATGAGTTTGTTTGTTGCTGGTCTGTCTCGCTTGTAGAGTAAGGAAGGTAAGGCTGCAATGCTAATAGGTGACATGGATATAGCAAGGCTGATGGTCTATGCGTAGGAGGTTGAGGAAGAGAAGCTGAGGGATAGGGAGGAATTCAAAAATAAGAAGGCTAAGACGTTAGGAAATGAGTACGGGCAGCAAAGAAATAATGTGAAACGGTATTCTTTCCAACAAAAGCAAAAGGGACCTGCTCCATCATCTGCTAGTGCACCTGCACCCAGAAACAAAGGTTAGTGCTTTGGTGTAACCGGGGGGCTGGAACCAAAGAAAGACTGTACCCGGCGTCCCTTCCTCTCATCAGGTAGCTATCTCGAGCTTATTGAACACTAACCTTCTTCTTTTTCTTTGCCCAAGGAGGTAACTGGTATCCTGCATATGCTAACTATGGTAGAACCCACCCAGGTAAGTGTCGTGATGGCTCCACAGGTTGTTTCAAGTGTGTACAAGAGGGTCACTTCATGAAAGAGTGCCCTAAGAACTGCCAAGGTAATGGGAATCAGGGCAATAAAGCTCAATCTTCATTAGTTGCTCCACCAGACAGGGCTGCACCTAGAGGAGTTACTTCCGGTACTGGCGGAAGAGCAAACCACCTTTATACAATCACTAGTCGTTAAGAGCAAGAAAATTCTCCAGATGTTATCGCTGGTATGATCAAAGTTTTTACTCTTGATGTTTATGCTTTTCTAGATCCAGGAGCAATTTTATCTTTTGTGACTCCTTATGTTGCAAATAATTTTGATGTTCTTCCTGAGAAACTTTGTAAACCCTTATGTGTTTCTACACCTGTTGGGGAGTCTATTCTAGCTGAGCGAGTATATCGTGATTGTGTCATTTCCATCAATCATAAGAACACCATGGTTGATTTAGTTGAGCTAGACATGGTATATTTTGATGTCAGTCTTGGTATAGACTGAGTTCATACCTGTTATGCATCTATTGATTGTAGAACTCGAGTTGTTAGGTTACAAATTCCTAATGAGCCAGTTATAGATTGGAGTAGCAGTTCAACAGTGCCTAAGGGTCATTTCATTTTGTACCTTAAGGCGAGAAGGTTAGTTTCTAAGGGTTGTGTCTATCACTTGGTCCGAGTTAATGACTCTAGTGTTGAGATACCTCATATTCAGTCAGTTTCAGTAGTAAAAAAGTTTCCAGATGTTCCACCCGGAGTCCGTCCTAAGAGAGAACTAGACTTCGGTATAGACATTCTTCCAGACCCTCATCCTAGATCCATTCCGCCATATAGAATGGTTCCAGCAGATTTAAAAGAGTTAAAAAAACAGTTGAAAGATCACCTTGATAAGGGTTTTATTCGACCAAGTGTCTCACCTTGGGGCTCTCCGGTCTTATTTGTGAGAGAGAAGGATTGTTCCCTTAGGATGTGTATAGATTACCGACAGTTGAACAAGGTTACCATTAAGAACAAGTATCCTTTTCATAGAATTGATGAGTTTTTCGATCATCTTCAGGGTGGTACTTGTTTCTCTAAGATAGACCTTAGATCAGGCTACCATCAGTTGAGGGTAAGGGAATGTGCTATTCCAAAGACAACATTCAGGGCCCTTTATGGTCATTATGAATTCTTAGTTATGTCCTTTGGTTTGACCAATACGCCTGCAACATTCATGCACCTTATGAATACAGTATTCTAACCTTATTTCGATATGTTTGTTATCATATTCATTGATGACATACTAATCTATTCAAGGAATAAAGAAGATCATGCTAATCATCTCAGAATAGTTCTCCAAATTTTAAATGATAGAGAGTTATATGCCATGTTCTCTAAGTGTTAATTTTGGCTTGAGTCTGTGGCATTCTTAGGCGATATTGTGTCTGGAGAGAGAATAAACGTTGACACTCAGAAAATAGAGGCAGTGCAGAATTGGCCTAGACCCACATCTCCAACTGATATTAGGAGTTTCTTGGGGTTGGTTGGATATTATTGAAGGTTCGTAGAGAGGTTCTCATCTATTTCTTCCACTTTGGCCAAGTTAACTCAGAAAACAGTTAAGTTTCAATGGTCTGAAGCTTGTGAGAAAAGCTTTCAGGAATTGAAAAAGAGGTTGACTACTGCCCAGTATTGACCTTACTAGAAGGTACGCAAGGTTTTGTTCTATATAGTGACGCGTGTAGAGTTGGTTTGGGTTGTGTGTTAATACAGAATGTAAAGGTTATAGCTTATGCCTCCAGACAATTGAAAGTTCATGAGAATAATTACTCAACCCATGATCTAGAATTGGTTGCCGTAGTATTTGCTTTGCAAATATGGCGCCATTATCTTTATGGTGTTCATGTGGATGTGTTCACCGATCACAAAAGTCTTCAATATGTTTTTAGTCGGAAAGAGCTTAATTTCATACAAATGAGGTGGTTAGAATTACTCAAGGATTATGACATAAGTATTCTTTACCACCCACGTAAGGCTAATGTTGTTTTTGATGCCTTGAGCACGCTATCGATGGGTAGTACTGCCCATTTTGAGGAAGATAAGAAAGAGCTAGCAAAAGATGTGCACAGACTTACACGCTTGGGAGTCCGACTAATGGATTCTAGAGTAGGAGGAAAAGTGGTGATTAATGGGGCTGAATCATCCTTAGTGTCAGAAGTGAAAGTGAAGCAAGACCAAGACCCTATTTTTCTTGAATTGAAGGCAAATGTTCATAAGCAAAAAGTAGTGGCTTTTGAACAAGGGAGAGATGGTGTATTGAGGTATCAAGGTAGGTTGTGTGTGGGGGAGATGGTGTATTGATGTATCAAGGTAGTTTGTGTGTCCCAAGGGTGGATGAACTCCAAGAGAGGATTATGGAGAAAGCTCATAGCTCCAGATATTCCATCCATTAGGGTTCCATACAGATGTATCGCGACTTGAGAGGGGTTTATTGGTGGAGTGGTATGTAGAAGAGCATTGCAGAGTTTGTTGCTAAGTGTTCGAATTGCCAACAAGTTAAAGTAGAGCATCGAAGGCCCGGTGGTTTGGCTTAAAATATAGAACTTCCGGAATAGAAGTGGGAGATGATAAACATGGAATTTATCATAGGTTTGCCAAAGTCTCATAGGCAGCATGATTCAATTTGGGTGCTTGTCGATAGAATGACAAAGTTAGCCCACTTTTTGCCAGTAAAGACTACCCATTTAGCAGAAGATTATGCTAAGTTGTATATTCAAGAGGTGGTAAGACTTCATGGGGTTCTGGTCACCATTATTTCAGATAGAGGTGCCCAATTTATTGCATAGTTCTGGAAATCTTTTTAGAAAGGTTTAGGTTCAAAGGTGAATTTACGTACCGCTTTTCACCCTAAGACAGATGGGCAAGAAGAATGCATTATTTAAACCTTATAGGATATGTTGAGGGCTTGTGTGATTGATTTCAAAGGTAATTGGGATGATCACCTACCTCTCATTGAGTTCGCTTACAATAATATTTACCACTCTAGTATCCAGATGGCTCCTTATGAAGCTCTCTTTATGCGAGAAGATGTAGATCTCCTATTGGATGGTTTGAAGTTGGTGAAGCTAGGTTGATAGGACCAGACTTAGTTCATCAAGCTATGGAAAAGGTGAAAGTTATTTAGGAGAGGTTGAAAATAATGCAGAATCGTCAGAAATCCTACACTGATGTTAGGAGAAGGCAGTTGGAGTTTAATGTATATGATTGGGTACACTTGAAAGTTTCACCCATGATGGGTGTTATGAGGTTTGGTAAGAAGGGGAAGCTTAGTCCCCGGTATATTGGTCCTTAACGAATATCCAAGAGGAGTGGCAATGTAGTTTATGAGTTAGAGCTAGCCAAAGAGTTGGCAGCGATTCATCCGGTATTTCATGTCTCTATGTTGAAGAAGTGCATAGGAGATCCTTTACTTATCATACCAACTGAATATATTAGGATCAAGGGTAGCTTATCTTATGAGGAGATTCCTATTTAGATTCTAGATCGCTAAGTTCGCAAGTTGAGGACAATAGAGGTAGCATCAATCAAAGTTATTTGGAGGAACCAATTTATTGGGGAAGCTACTTGGGAAGCTGAAGAAGATATGAAGAAGAGATATCCACAACTCTTTGAGACCGGAGAAATTCCAGATCAAGGTACTACTTCTCTTCTTAGTACTGTTTAATTTATAAGTTGGCATGTTGTATTTGCATTGCTTGTTGGGTGTTTAAGTTGAATGTTAGATGTTACACCCTTAGCCTAGTAAGAGTAATCTCATTCAAGGAATAATGTTCCCAAGGGGGATATATTTTAACATCTCGCTAATTGAAAGAACTAGAAAGAGTTAGATTTGGAAATAGCCATTTTAGGAAAGAATGAAAAATCTGGTAATTTATTAAGTTATGTTAAGTTTGGGTTTTTGGTCAACTTCAAACGACCATAAATCCTAGCGCAGGATGACTAATGTGTTCTTCCTGATACCGTAGTAAAGATCTTGGAGATATCATTCCAACGCCGCCGAGTTTGCGTAATTTCGAGTTCATATGAGTGAGATATGCCCATTGGAAGTTGGGTTGTTCAAATAAGCAAAGTGTAATCCGAATTTTGGAAGGGTAGTTTGGTCTTTTCCTTACCAAACTACTTTATTTCGTTTTTAGGAGTCTAACTGGGGTCTGAATTGTACTTGGTCAGTTTACGCTTTTGAAAACTATGTTAGGGTTTTGATAGAAGAGAAAAAAAGAAGAGAAAAGTGGAGAAGGAGCAAGAATCGTCAAGTTATTCAAGAATCGCTTGTGGATTCATCAAGGGGTGATCCCTACGAGGTATGTGAGATTACATAGCATTGGGTTAGTTCACCCATGTGCCAATCATGATTCAATTCTGCGAAGTATATTTATTTGAAAGTAAATCTTAGGTGTTCTTGATGAAATTCGTTTGAAATCTTGTGGGTTCTTCTTTTTGAAGTTTCTTGAGTTTGGTTCATGATTTTAGGTGTGATTTTGAGTAGAATCTGATGTATTTTGATGGTATAGTTGATTCTAAGTGTTTGAGAAAATAACCAAGTCGAAATAGGGGGTTTAGAGATGAAAAACAAAGAAGAAAAGTCAGAAGCCACCTGGGCAGGGGCTTGGGACACCGCCCCAGCCATAGCACCCCAAAAGGGTCTCTAAAGTTTGACCTCTGGGGTGCCGCGCCAGCCAGAGCTCCCCAAGACCTTCTCTGGAATTCAAGGGCAGGCGCCCTGTGCCTCTCAGAGCGCCAGGGACGCCGGCCAATTCTTCCCATTTCTCCTCATCTTTCTTAACTAGTTCCTTACCAACGTACCAACATTTTCTAGTTGATTCCAACACTCTGAGGTATGTCTAAAAATCATGAAATAATCCATATACATGAGATCATGAACCTTGAATCCATAATTCAATTCAACGAAAGTAAGAGTCAAGTCTAGAAGTTAAGATCAAGTCAAGAGAAGTTCATAAAGTATTTCAAAAGTCTTTCACAAACGTTTTAACTTTGATTTAAGACTTAAGGTTTGAGTTCACTAAAGAGTAGGAGTACGACTTCATTTCTTCAAAGATTATACGGGAACTAAGTATTCCCAAAAGCTAACATGTTTTCACATTTGAGTAAGAAGGGAAACACCGATTTCCAAGTGAGCTTTTAAGCTAAGTTTTGTGTAATTATCTCAAACTAAAGAAAGAGTTTTTGTTTTAAAAACATATGAGCTAAGAATATTTGGGAGTAGTGTTGAGCACCGATATGGGGACGTGAGTTCATAATAACTCAAGTCTCCGTAAACCATGTACCCTTCATGGGTAGTAAAGGATCATACTTTTTAGATGAGTCCTTAAGTGCTTTTTAGCATAGACTAGTGGATCCACTTAGTTAAGGCGTTCTATATGTCGGTAAAGTATAGGACAGTTCTGGCAGCGTGGGCAAGACGTTGTATCATCACTTAGGCTCATAATAATAGTTGTCGGTTAGAGAAACTACCATAGTATTACATTAATTTATTATATTAGAAGGTTGAGTTGTTATTGCATTTCTTTAACAAACCGAGTTGCTTTCTACTATTTTAAAAGCTTTCTATATATTGCATGTGTATTGTTGCTTTATATTGAGTTAAGTTATTCATGAGTTGAGTAAAGCCAAGGTAATCATTCCTTTTAGATTCCTTTCAAGCTTATGTTATGTTTAGTTTTCCCTTCGTATTCTCGTACACTCAATGTACTGATACCATTTGGCCTGCATCTTCTTTTGATGCAGACACAGTTAATTAGGATCAGCACCTAGTGCCTCGTTGATCTAGTTGAGCACTCAGAGTCAGTTGGTGAGCCTCCTTGCTTTTAGGAGGGTTCCTTTTACATTGCTTTAGTTTTTTAGTTGTTTAGATGATCGGGGGTTTTTTCCCGACATCCCTCCTTGTTTTAGAGGCTTCATAGAAAGTTAGTAGTTCAGTCGTCTTTATATTGTTATTTCTTATGTTAAGACTTGAGTTGTCATTTTGGCCAAGTTAAATGTTTGACCTTTAAACCTTCTAAGTTATTCTATTAGACAGTTGTTTCATTAGTGCATTTGATCATTGTAATAATGTTTAGAGTCTTCCGCTGAGTAATGTGAGTCAGGCCAAGGGTTCGCTTGAGGCAAACAATGGTTCTTGAGTGCCAGTTCCGCCCAGGGTGTAGGCTCGGGGCGTGACAACTACTCCCAAAATATACTTAGCTCATATGTTTTTAAAACAAAATTGTTTCTTTGGTTTGAGATAATTACTCAAACTTAGCTTAAAAGCTCTCTTGGAATCGATGTTCCCTTTCTTGCTCAAATGTGAAAACATTTTTAACTCTTGGGAATACTTAGTTCCCGTATAATGTTTAAAGAAATGAAATTTTACTCTTACTCTTACTCTTTACTCAACTTAGAGCTTATGGCTTAAAACAAGGTTAAAACATTTGTAAAAGACTTTTGGAAAACTTTATGAATTTCTCTTAACTTGACTCTTAACTTTCCTTGAATTGAATTATGGATTAAAGGATTATGATTTGTGATAGGAACGATCTCATGATGTTTAGGAGTGTTTTTAGATAGTTAATCATGATAAAAGATCAAGAAATCACTATCTAGAAACTAGTCCGTGACGCGGAGATGTATTTAAATATTTGGTCACAAAAATAAATTTTGAGGCAGAACGGTACGTGACCGCTCCACGACGCGAAAGAGGTTTCCCCAAATCTGAGAAATAGGTCCGCGACGTGGACCTGGTGCCCAGATTCGCCCGACTTTTCCTTCTTCGTTTTTCCAAACCCATATCGCCTAAACTCTACTATTTTTCTCAAATTCTCTTTAGATTCAGATACTTAGTGCATGTACATAAGAATCTAATCAGATATCACTCTAAAAATCGACATGATACCATCAAGAACTCAACAATCCCATCAACTCTCAAGAACTAAAACCAATTTCAAGAACATATATCAAGAACTAAAACCAATTTCAAGAACATATATCAAGAACTTCAAACTCCAACCTTTTTAGGATGAATTTTGCTGAACTAAACATGATTCGCACATGGGTGAATGAACCTAACGCTATGAAAGTCTCACATACCTCGTAGGGATCACCCCTTGACGAAATCCACAATCTTAGTTTCGAGAATTTGATGATTCTTGCTTCTTCTCCTCTTTTCTCCTCTTCTTTTCTCTTATTTAAAATCCTAACTCAATTTTCAAAAGCGTAAACAGATCAAGTTCAGTTTAGACCCCTAACTAATTACCAAAAATGAATTAATTTAATTGGGTATGGTAATGACCAAAATACCCTTCCAAAATCCGGTTTAGATTTTCCTTATTTCAACAGCCCAACTTCAAATGGGAATATCTGACTCATACGAACTCGGAATCGCATAAACTTAGCTGCGTTAAAAAGATAATTCCAATATATTTCCTACGGTATCTGGAAGCACACCTAACTCATCGTGAGCTATGAGTTATGGTCGTTTGAACTTGACCAAAAACCCAAACTTAACATAACTTAACAAATTTCCAGATTTTTCATTCTTTCCTCAAATGACTATTTCCAATTCTAAATCTTTCTAGTGTTTTCAATTAGCGAGATGTTACAATATCTCCCCCTTGGGAACATTCGTCCTCAAATAAGATTACTCTTACTAGGCTAAGGGTGTAACTTCTAACATTCAGCTCAAGCACCCAACAAGCAAATCTAACACATCAAGTATATAAATTAAAGAGTAATAAGAAGAGAATTAGTACCTTGGTCTAGAATTTATCGGGCTCAAAGAGATGTGGATATCTCTTCTTCATATCCTCCTTAACTTCCCAAGTAGCTTCTTCAACAAACTGGTTCCTCCAAAGAACTTTGACTGATGCTACTTCCTTAGTCCTCAACTTGCGAACTTGACGATCTACAATCTGAACCAGAATCTCCTCATAAGGTAAGCTATCATTGGTACAATATCTTCAGTTGGTATGATAAGTGAAGGATCTCCCGTGCAGTTCTTCAACATGGAAATATGAAATGTCGGATGAACCACTGCTAACTCTTGTGGTAGATCTAACTCATAACATACATTGCAAATCCTTTTGGATATTCTGTAAGGACCAATATACCAGAGACTAAGCTTCCCCTTCTTACCAAATCTCATAACACCCTTCATGGGTGAAACTTTCAAGTATACCCAATCATCTACTTCAAACTCTAACTTCGTTCTCCTAACATCGGTGTAGGATTTCTAATGACTCTGCGTCATTTTCAACCTCTCTTGAATCACTTTAACTTTTTTCCATAGCTTGATGAACTAAGTCTGGTCCTATCAACCCAACTTCACCAACTTCAAACCATCCAATAGAATAAAGAGCTTCATAAGGATCCATTTGGATGCTAGATTGGTTACTATTGTTGTCAGAAAATTCAATAAGAGGTAGGTGATCATCCAAATTACCTTTGAAATCAATCACACAAGCCCTCAACATATCCTCTAAGGTCTGAATAGTTCGCTCTGCTTGTCCATCTGTCTGAGGATGAAAGGTTGTACTTAAGTTCACCTTTGAACCCAAGCCTTTTTGGAATGACTTCCAAAACTGTGCAATAAATTGCGCACCTCTATCTGAAATAATGGAGATCGGAACCCCATGAAGTCTTACCACCTCTTGAATATACAACTTAGCATAATCTTATGTTGAATGGGTAGTCTCTACCGGCAAAAAGTGGGCTGATTTTGTAATTCTATCAATAATCACCCAAATAGAATCATGATGTATGCGAGACCTTGGAAACCCTATGATGAAGTCCATGTTTATCATCTCCCACATCCATTCCGGAACTTCTATATTTTGAGCCAAACCGTCGGGCCTTTGATGCTCTACTTTAACTTATTGGCAATTCGGATACTTTGCAACAAACTCTGCAATGCCCATCTTCATACTACTCCACCAATTAACTTCTCTCAAATCACAATACATTTTTATGGAACCCGGATGGATAGAATATCTGGAGCTATGAGTTTCCTCTATGATCCTCTCTTGGAGTTTGTCCACCCTTGGTACACACAACCTACCTTGATACCTCAATACACCATCTCCCCCTTGTTCAAAAGCCAATACTTTTTGCTTATGAACATTTGGCTTCAATTCAAGCAAAATAGGGTCTAGGTCTTGTTTCTCTTTCACTTCTGACACTAAGGATGATTCAACCTCACTTATTACCACTACTCCTTCTTCTATGGAATCCATTAGTCGGACTCTCAAGCGTGCAAGTCTACACATATCCTTTGCTAGATATTTCCTATCTTCCTCAAAATGGGCGGTACTATCCATAGATAACCCGCTCAAGGTATCATCATCAACATTAGCCTTACCTGGGTTGTAAAGAGTACTAATGGCATAAGCCTTGATTAACTCTAACCACCTCCTTTGACTGGGATTAAGCTCTTTCTGAGTAAACACATACTGAAGACTCTTGTTATCGGTGAACACATCCACATGCACACCATAAAGATAATGGCGCCATATTTTCAAAGAAAATACTACGACAACCAACTCTAGATCATGGGTTGGGTAGTTCTTCTCATGAACTTTCAACTGTCTGGAGGCATAAGCTATAACCTTGCCATTCTGCATCAACACATAACCCAAACCAACTCTAGACGCATCACAATAAACAACAAAGCCTTGCGTACCTTCTGGTAAGGTCAATACTGGGGCAGTAGTCCACCTCTTGTTTAATTCTTGAAAGCTTTTCTCACAAGCTTCAGACCATTGAAACTTCACTATTTTCTGAGTTAGCTTGGTTAAAGGGGATTAAATAGATGAGAACCCCTCTATGAACCTTCTATAATAGCCAACCAAACCCAAGAAACTCATAATATCAGTTAGAGATGTGGGTCTAGGCCAATTCTGCACTACCTCTATTTTCTGAGTATCAACTTTAATTCCCTCTCAAGACACAATGTGGCCTAAGAATGCCACAGACTAAAGCAAAAACTCACACTTACAGAACTTGGCATATAACTCTCTACCCTTTAATGTTTTGAGAACTATACTTAGATGACTAGCATGATCTTCCTCATTCCTCGAATAGATTAGTATGTCATCAATAAATACAATAACAAATATATCTAAATAAGGTTTGAATACTCTATTCATAAGGTCCATGAATGTTGTAGGTGCATTGTTCAAACCAAAAGACATAACTTAGAACTCATAATGACCATAACGGGTCCTGAATGCAGTCTTTGAAATATCACATTCCCTTACCCTCAACTGACGGTAGCCTGATCTAAGGTCTATCTTAGAGAAACAAGTACCACCCTGAAAATGATCGAAAAAATCATCAATTCTCAGAAGAGGATACTTGTTCTTAATGGTAACCTTGTTCAACTATCGGTAATCTATACACATCCTAAGGGAACAATCCTTCTTTCTCACAAATAAGACTGGAGAGCCCCAAGGTGAGACACTTGGTTGAATAAAATCCTTATCAAGGTGATCTTTCAACTGTTTTTTTAACTCTTTTAAATCTGCTGGAACCATTCTATATGGCGGAATGGATCTAGGATGAGGGTCTGGAAGAATGTCTATACCGAAGTCTAGGTCTCTCTTAGGACGGACTCCGGGTGGAACATTTGGAAACTCTTTTACTACTGAAACTGACTGAATATGAGGTATCTCAACACTAGAGTCATTAACTCGGACCAAGTGATAGACACAACCCTTAGAAACTAACCTTCTCGCCTTAAGGTACAAAATGAAATGACCCTTAGGCACTGTTGAACTGCTACTCCAATCTATAACTGGCTCATTAGGAATTTGTAACCTAACAACTCGAGTTCTACAATCAATAGAGGCATAACAAGTATGAAGTCAGTCTATACCAAGACTGACATCAAAATATACCATGTCTAGCTCAACTAAATCAGCCATGGTGTTCTTATGATTGATGGAAATGACACAATTACGATATACTCGCTCTGCTAGAATAGACTCCCCAACAGGTGTAGAAACACATAAGGGTTTACAAAGTTTCTCAGGAAGAACATCAAAATTATTTGCAACATAAAGAGTCAGAATAGATAAACTCACTCCTGGATCTAGAAAAACATAAACATCAAGAGTAAAAACTTTTGGTCATACCAGCGACAACATCTGGAGAATTTTCTTGCTCTTGACGACTAGTGATTGTATAAAGGTGGTTTGCTCCTCCGCCAGTACCGGAAGTAGCTCCTCTAGGTGCTGCCCTGTCTGGTGGAGCAACTAATGAAGATTGAGCTTTATTGCCCTGATTCCCATTACCTTGGCAGTTCTTAGGGCACTCTTTCATGAAGTGATCCTCTTGTACACACTTGAAACAACCTGTGGAGCCATCACGACACTTACCTGGGTGGGTTCTACCATAGTTAGCATATGCAGGATACCAGTTACCTCCTTGGGCCACACTACCCTGAGATTGGGCAAGTCTAGCCCTGAAGTGCTGCGAATTCTGACTATTGTACTAACCTTTGTTTTTGGGTGCAGGTGCACTAACAGATGATGGAGCAGGTCCCTTTTGCTTCTGTTGGGAAGAATACCGTTTCACATTATTTCTTTGCTGCCCGTACTCATTTTCTAACGTCTTAGCCTTCTTATTTTTGAATTCCTCCCTATCCTTCAGCTTCTCTTCCTCAACCTCCTACACATAGACCATCAACCTTGCTATATCCATGTCACCTATTAGCATTGCAGCCTTACCTTCCTTACTCTACAGACGAGACAGACCATCAACAAACAAACTCATTCTACACCTCATGTACGCAACCATTTCTGGAGCATAACAGGATAGTTTAATGAACTTCAACCCATACTCATGAATACTCAAAGAATCCTTCTTAAGTGTGAGGAACTCTCGTACCTTAGCCTCTTTTAGTTCTCAGGGGAAAGAAATGCCCCAAGAAGGCCTCCTCAAAACAAGCCCAACTCGCAGGTGGTGCTCTCTCATCTCTACCCTTTTCCATTTGTCAAACCAAGTTCTACCAATATTCTTCAGGTGATATGCAGCTAGTTTAACTCACTCAGCATCGGCAACGTGCATGACCTCAAACACCTTTTGCAGCTCCTCAATAAAGTTCTCTGGATCCTCAGTAGTACTTGAACTAGTGAAACTTTGAGGATTCATCCTCAAGAACTCACGAATCCTCGAAATATCATTCCCTTCCTATCGGTTCTCTGTCTAACCAACTTGGTTTGTCACAGCTTAACTCAACTTTCTTATCGCTTCCCTGAACTCAGTATTGGTAACTTCTACTTGCGGTTGCACTTCAGGTACATTGGGTACCCCTTGCTCCTAAACATTAGGCCTAGCAGGACGACCTTTGACAGTTCTTCATGGAGGCATGATTAACTGAAAAACATGCTCAAGCACGAATTAGAAAGAGACTTTATAGAGATAAACTTTATTGCACGAAATGAGTGAAAGAAGTGAGACAATTTCCTAAGTGTCTCAGCCTCCTAATTATAGATGTGGCTCTCATCACATCAACAACTAGGACTCTACAGACACGGCTTCATAGAATCCCTAGGACTCTTGAACTCTATGCTCTAATACAATTTTGTCACTCCCCGAGCCTACACCCTGTGCGGGACTGACACTCAAGAACCATTGCAGGCCTCAAGTGAACCTTTGGCCTGGATTAGTTTACTCAGTGGAAGACTCTAAGAATTATTACAATGATCAATTAAACTTATAAAACAACTGTCTATTAAAATAACTTAGAACGTTTAAAGGTCAAACATTCAACTTCGCCAAAAAAGCAACTCAAGTATTAACATAAGAAATAACAATGTAAAGACGACTAAACTACTAACTGTCTATGAAGCCTCTAAAAGAAGGAGGGATGTCGGGACAGAACCCCCGATCATCCAAACAACTAAAAAACCAAAGTAATGTAAAAGGAGCCCTCCAGAAAGCAAGGAGGCTTACCAACTGACTCTGAGTGCTCAACTGGATCAATGAGGCACTAGATACTGATCCTAATTACCTGTGTCTGCATCCTAAGAAGATGCAGGACAAATGGCATAAGTAAATTGAATGTACGAGCAAGCGAGGGGAAAACTAAACATCACATAAGTTTTAAAGGAATCAGAAAGGAACGCTTACCTTGGCTTTACTCAACTCATGAATAACTTTACTCAATATAAAGCAACATTACACATGCAATATATAGAAAGCATTTAAAATAGTAGAAAGCAACTCAGATTGTTAAGGAAATGCAATAACAACTCAACCTACTAATACAATAAAGTAATTTAATACTGTGGGAGTTTCTTTAACCGACAACCATCACTATGAGCCTAAGTGATGATACAACGTCTTGCCCACGCTGCTAGAACTCTCCTATAGTTTGCTGTTATATAGAACACCTTAAGTAAGTTGATCCACTAGTCATTGCTAAAAAGAACTTAATGAGTCATCTAAAAAGTATGATCCTTTACTACCCATGATGGCTACATGGTTTACGGAGACTTGAGTTATTATGAACTCGCGTCCCCATATCGTTGCTCAATAATACTCCCAAAAATGCTTAGCTCATATGTTTTTAAAACAAAAACTCTTTCTTTGGTTTGAGATAATTACTCAAAACTGAGCTTAAAAGCTCTCTTGGAAATCGGTATTTCCCTTCTTTCTCAAATGTGAAAATATTTAAGCTTTTGGGAATACGTAGTTCCCGTATAATCTTTGAAGAAATGAACTCTTACCCTTACTCTTTAGTCAACTCAAAGCTTAAGTCTTAAAACAAAGTTAAAACATTTGTGAAAGACTTTTGAAATACTTTATGAACTTCTCTTTACTTAATTCTTAACTTCTAGACTTGACTCTTACTTTCCTTGAATTAAATTATGGATTCAAGGTTCATGATCTCATGTTTATGGATGATTTCATGATGTTTAGATGTACCTTAGAGTGTTGGAATCAACTAAAAAACATAGGTACATTGCTAAGGAACTAGTTTGGAAAGATGGGGGAGAATTGGGAAGAACTGGCATCCCCGGCGCCCAGAGAGGTGCAGCGCGCCAGCCCTTGAATTTCAGAGAAGAACTTGGGGTGCTTTGGCTGGTGCGGCGCCCCATATTTCAAAGTTCAGAGCCCCTTTTGGGGTGCTCTGGCTGGGGCGGCACACCAAGCTCCCGCCCAGGTGGGTTCCGACTTTCTTCTTCGTTTTTCATGTCTAAACCCCTTATTTTGACTTGGTTCTTTCCCCAAACACATAGAATCAACAATACCATCAAAATACATTAGATTCTACTTGAAATCACACCTAAAATCATGAACCAAACTCAGGAAATTTCAACAACAAGAAGACACAATATTTCAAAAGAATTTCATCAAGAACTCATAAGATTTAGTTTCAAATCAATATAATTTGCTGAATTGAATAATGATTGGCGCGTGGGTGAACTTACCCAACTCTACGTGATCTCACATACCTTGTAAGGATCACCTTTTGATGAAATCCACAAGCGATTCTTGAAAAACTTGACGATTCTTGCTCCTTCTCCTCTTTTCTCTCCTTCTTTTTTCTTCTCTGAAAACCCTAACTTAGTTTTCAAAAGCGTAAACTGACCAAATTCAGTTTAGACCCCAATTAGACTCCTAAAAACGAAATAAAGTAATTTGGTAAGGAAAAGACCAAACTACCCTTCCCAAATCCGGATTACAATTTCCTTATTTGAACATCCCAAATTCCAATGGGCATATCTCACTCATACAAACCCGGAACTGCACAAAATCAACGGTGTTGGAAAGATAATTCTAAGCTTTTTCCTACGGTATCTGGAAGTACACCTTACTCATCCTGAGCTAGGAGTTATGGTCATTTGAAGTTGACCAAAAACCCAAACTTAACATAACTTAACAAATTTCCAGATTTTTCATTCTTTCCTAAAATGACAATTTCCAATTCTAACTCTTTCTAGTTCTTTCAATTAGCGAGATGTTACAGTAGTATTAAGCACCGATATAGAAATGCGAGTTCATAATAACTCAAGTCTCCATAAACCATGTAGCCATTATGAGTAGAAAAAGGATCATACTTTTTTGATGATTCCTTAGTGCTATTCAGCATAGACTAGTAGATCCACTTAGTTAAGGCATTTTATATGATGGAAAAGTATAGTACAGTTCTAGCAGCGTTGGCAGGATGCTATATCACCACTTAGGCTTATAGTGGTGGTTGTCGGTTAGAGAAACTCCCACAGTATTATATTACCTTACAAGTAAACTGAGTTGTTATTGCATTTCTTTAACAAATTGAGTTGCTACTACTATTTTAAATGCTTTTTATAACTGCACCATTACTGTTGTTTACTTTGCATTTGAGTTAAGTTATTAATGAGTTGAGTAAAGCCAAGGTAAGTGTTTCTTTCAGATTCCTTTCAAGCTTATGTTATGTTCAGTATTCCCCTCACATGCTCGTACATTCAATGTACTGATGTCATTTGGCCTGCATCGTTTTATGATGCAGACACAGGTAACCAAGATCAACATCCAGTGTCTTGTTGATCCAATTGAGCACACAAAGTCAGTTGGTGAGCCTTCTTGCTGTGCGGAGGACTCCTTTTACTTTGCTTTCTAGTATTTCAGTGGTTAGGATAATCGGGGGTCTTCTCCCGACATCCCTCCTTGTTTTAGAGGCTTCATAGACAGTTAGTAGTTCAGTTGTCTTTATATTGTTATTTCTTATGTTAAGACTTGAGTTGCCACTTTGGCCAAGTTGAATGTTTGACCTTTAAACGTTTATGTAATTTTATAAAATTGTTGAGTAGAGATGCGTTGAATCCTTGTATTAATGCTTTAAGTCTTCCACTGCTTAAGAAGCCAGGCCAAGGGTTCGCTTGGGTCTAGCAATGGTTCTAGAGTGCCAGACCCGCCCAGGGTGTAGGCTCGGGGCGTGAAACTCTACCCCTAGTTGGGGTTCCATCTGGAGATGTAAGAGGCTCTCTCCCATCTACAGACGATCTTTGTATATCCATTTGGTGAAGAATTAAACAAATAAAGTTTAGACATTTCCATAATTCAAGAAAGAACGATAAGAAACAAGAAACAATGGAGTATTCCTATGAAAGCATATAGGCTCCCAAAGATTGGATACGAACGTCATCATACTGATATGTGATACACTGCTAAGCACTTTCTCCTATACTGGTAAGACCGGTGAACCTAAATCTCAGATACCACACGGTCACGATCCGAAATTGGCCCATAATGGTGGCTACTACAACCCCTGAGTTGGCAAGCCAAAAATCTAAACAAAAAATTGTGGAACATAACAATTTAATAAATTAATGACTATAACTAAGAAGAAACCTAAATAAGATATATAAATTGGCCATAATATATATTTGTAAGTACGATACAAAATATAAAAAAGAGGCCCAAAAGTAACCAAGAAGACAAACTAACACAAGACCAAATCCCCGGACCTACTTTGACTGATACAGGAGCTACTAAGTACGGTAAGGCTATATATACAAGATAACTAACTAATAAAAGTACAAAATACAAGTCAGAACAAAAGAGGTAAAGAAACAAGTCTTTGAACGCCAAGAGCTTTCCACGATCCAAGTCTGTGACAGCCAAGGTAGATCCAACGCTCACTAAGGGTGCCTCATACTAGGAGCTGCAACAAAAAAGATGCAAAAGTGTAGTATAACTACCAAAATAGTGGGTACTCAATATGCATTATAGGTAATCGGGATCTTAAAGATCATATATATAGATAAGCAGTATTACATTTCTAGCAATATTTGAATTCCATAGGATTAAGGTCAAAACAAAATTGAATGAAGGAAATAAATCTAACATCGAGTTTACGAAGTGAGAAGGAACGAAATTTAATTTGAATCACTGAAAATGAGCAGGAAATGAACAAAATCGCCAAGACCCAAGCTCTCTCTCAACAATGGGTTCATTAAAAAATTATGGAGGAAGAAATGGAATAAATCCTTAATAATAACTGCAAAAGTGGTCAAGTGGCCGCTTAAGCGGCCATTGATAAAGCCATCATCTAACCGCAAAAGAGGCCTAGCTCCAAGAGGTACTTGTGGCAAAAGCGGTAAGCCGATCGTTTAAGTGGGCCTCACTCCATTTGGCCCCTCGCGGGACCCATACCTCTTTAGCTACTAATGCTTAAGAGTTTAAGGGCCGCTAAATTTGCTGTGCCATAACTCCTTCATGTCACGACCCAAGCCTATACCCCAGAAGCGACACGGCGTACTTGACTCGAATGGGTCTCATACAAGCCTCATAGCATTTCATTGCATTCGATAAGAGTAATAGTATGGAATTAAAACTTTATTGAAAACCATACAATAAAAAATACTCATTTAAAACTCTTTGAAACACAACGGAAGTCTATTGTCTCACATGGCCATTTAAAACCAACATCCGAAACATAAGTAAGGGCACGACCCTTTACAATCAAAAAGTCTAACAATAGACTTTTACATGAAAGAAAAAGGAAACATCAAGTACTTGTCCTCGATCTATGAGGACATACCACTAAGTCTTGGAGAATCTCAAATCCATGTCCTTGATCTAGAGAAAGCAACTAACTTGTCGAAACATACACTTGTAGTAAAACATGAAGAAGAATAGGTTAGCACAATTAAGTACTAAGTATGATAGTCATGCAAAAACATGCTCATAACGGACATTTTATTTGAATGTCATGCTTTTATGCCATTTTGATAAAACTTCATGAATCATAAGTATAAGAGGCGTAATATTCAAACATAACCAACATACAAGGTCATTTAACCACATTAGAACACAATCACATATAAATCATTACCTTCACATTAAGCCTTCACCTCAAGTAACCCTCAAGCTATACTTTGTGCAATGTATAGATAGCGTCCCATACCACCATCCACACCAAAGTACCTCGTTAAGGTCACTAAAAGTGAACATAATATTCAACCTTTCCATCTTCACACAATACTCATACATAAGAGGCCTAAAACTTTCATAAGTCATATCATCCACATAAGACAACCCTAAGTCATACTTATGCAATGTGCAAGTAGCATCCCATACTACTAGTCACACTAAGTACTCATTTGAAGTCATCATAGGCAAGGCACATTCATATACAATAGTCCATAACAAGGGAGTAACTCATAATACAATCCAAGTATAGCATACATCTTCGCATTTAAACATATAAGAGTCAACATTCTTCTTTAGCTTCATTTAGGACACATTCATACATTAGACATTAAGATTTAGAGAACTAACTATGACCCTCTCAAAGCCTACTCATGCAATGAATGGATGGCATCCCATACTACCACCCACACTTCATAGAACTCATCAAGAAACCATAATGCACATCTCACATGATTGGAATAGGCATTAACCAACATAGACCATGAGAGCTAAATCATGGAATCCGGTGTCGTATGACTCACCCCACACCAAAGGAAGGATTTATACTTGCCTAAGGTAGAACTAGTAACATTTTAGTGTAGGTCGAAACCACTAGCTAAATCCTATATGGGCACATAGTTATGGGATAGAAAGATCTTCATTGGAACCCTAGTCTAACATTGGGAGAGTTTCCATCTTACCATATCCACTCGGTGCTTAGCCTACATTCCCATAGAGTATTTCATTTTCATTAACATTATTGTACTTGAGAGGAATGCCATAAGCCTATCGACTCAAAGTACGTCACTACACATGAAAGGAATGCCATAAGCCTATCGATTCATGGTTCATTTTAAGGATAGCTCAAGAATCCCATGAAAGGAACGTCATTAGCCTATCGATTCATGGATCATCTTCACATCATTATACACGTGAAGGGAATACTATAAGCCTATCGATTCAAGGTACATTGACTCATTAGCAAAGGAATGCCACAAGCCTATTGATTCATATTCATCAAGTTAAGACACATTCATTAGTCATTTATAAAAGGAATGCCATTAGCCTATCGATTCATATTCATCAAGTCAAGACGCATTCATTATACAAGAAGAGGATGTCTAAGCCTACCAATTCAAGATCTCACAATCACATTACTTCCATTTATACAAGAAAATGATGCATAAGCCTACTAATTCAAGATATGCAATTCATAGAAGAAAACCCTTCACATTCCATCATCATCATTCATGCGTGTTAATTGAGGATATACTTTCAATCAGAACTCTATTGCCTTCTAAACATGATCATTATACATTAATTGAAATCACACACATATACTTTACATCATGATCATACATAGATCCTTCATATATAGAGGTACAAGGAAGATATCCATCAATTCAATACCACAATGTACATAGTAAGTAAACACCTCCACCTTTCAAGTGGATCAATAGATCAAGCACAATTCCACTTCAATATGTAATTTGATCATAACTTGCCCTTCAAAGGTCATGGGTCACATTCACCCACACACCTTAGATCAATACAATTAGGCAAGAGCAATAAAATAATTTCAACATTCTATATACATATACACATAAACAACCCACATACTTCATAATCAATCAAATACCAATCATAAATCACAACTTAGGAATTTGGGGTAAAACATGGGTTCTAGGAAGAAATCATCTTAATTCATCTTTAAATCCACAATCCATCCATAAATCAATGCAATAAATCCTTTGGAAATCATTTAGAATCGAACCCATGCATAGATTGAAATGTAGGGTTTTTGGGTAAACATTGGAGACTTGAAATCACATTTGAGATCGGTTCGTTGAAAAAAACTAAGTCAAGGATGAAGACCACCATACCTTTTATTGAAGAATCCCAAGAAAATCCCTTGAAAATTTTGAAATCTTGACCTTGGAAGATTGAAGTCTTCACCTCCAATGGAGGTTTCTAGAGAGAGAACTTTTGGAGGGGAGGTGAGGTTTTTATTTTGGGTTTTGAAATAATGAATTGGAAAATAGAGTTTAATACTTTAAATACTCTTAAAATACCATAATTAACACAAAATAACCGTCCCTCAACTTAACTAAATTAATTAGCTAATTACCAAACCACCCCCTACTTGGCCGAACTAAGACAGCAAACCAGGTGGGGACTCACGACTCTAAACCACGGACTATGGTATGGGTCACGCCTTTTCCTAGTCAGCCGTGGTTCGTGGGTGCGGCTTGGTTTTGGGGGCCATGACCTAAGTAGGCCATCCACGGGTAGTTGACTCCTTCCGTAGGTCACCCTCAAATTGACAACTTTTTTCTTTTGGGGCAGCCTTGGGGTTAGGCTTAGGGTCCTCCTCAAGGACCCTTAGGTTAGTCTTTGGGGAGTCGTACCTTGACCTCTAACCCCTAAACCCCTTAACCATAGCTCGGGACCACATTTTACACCCTCAAACCTCACACCAATTCAAACACACACATGTTAGGCTCTAGTTTCACTTATTCATTTTACGGGTCGTTACATTATCCCCCACTTAGGAACATTCATCCTCGAATGACACTTTAAACACATTAAGGGATTAACGACTCAACACTATCAGCCCATCATGCATGCAACATTATAAACAATGCACAAAACTAGGAGAAAACACCAACTCCACATCAATAAGCTCAATGCAATACAAGAAAGTAGGAACTACATCAACAAACTCATTATGCAACATAACTTCAACATTTCTCGTTACATTGGAGGAATTAACTTCTCCAACATATATCATGCTCATCATAACCTCAATAAGAACATTATGCAACTTCTTCAAAAGGCACATTTAGGCATGTTTGACATTTAACCTCAGGAAACATATACACAACTCATACTAAATGCACATTAACATGAGGAATATAATGCATGAAAACTTATTTTCTCATATAAACAAGAATTCAACTAGAACATGCATAACATAAGGAGACCATGGAAACACATATTAACACATGATTCCAAAACATGAATCAAGCTACAAGGAACTCTTGGTCTCAAGCTTGAATAAGAATAGAAGGAAAGAGATAAGGATATCAAAACTCTCAACAACCTTACTATTAAACATACTATTCCCCACTTAGGAGAAAACCCAACTAAGGCTAACATGAAAAAAACATAGGAATCTCAACAAGACATTCACAACTATAAGGAACTATCACATACCGGTACCTTCATCCGGATTAGCACCTTTTCCTTGTTAGCTTGAAGAACATAAAAATGATTCTTCCTTGGAGCATTAGGATCGGACCCATCAAGAGAAGCTTGTTTGGCCTCCCTTCCTTTGGCTGCAAGAGTAGGGCAATTTGTCACTTGATGATCACTATTTCCACAACCATAGCACCCACTAGTACCGGTTAGGCACTTACCATGATGTTTCTTTTCACAATTGGCACAAATGGGTTTAGGAAATGGAGACCCACTTCCTTTCTCTTGGTTACCCTTAGAAGTGCTTGAAGAATCTTGGTTTGGAGCTCTCTTCTTGAACCTAGGTTGACCTTGCTCATCGGATCTACCTCTCTTCAACTCTCTATTCTTCCTTTTGAGTTTGAACTCCTCAATAGATTGAGCATACACCATGATCCTAGAAATATTCATATCATCATGGAGCATCGCCGTATGGCACTCTTCCTCAACTAAGTCAAATATCCCCGTAACAAACCTACTCATCTCATCTCTAGGGTTAGACACCAAAGATGGAGCATACTTAGACAATTGGGTAAATTTCAAGGAGTACTCTTGAACATTCATGTTAGCTTACCTAAGATTGATAAACTCCTCTACCTTGACTTCCCTCTTCTCACGGGGAAAGTACCTACTAAGGAATGCTTCCTTAAACAACTCACATTCTATGGGACCCGGTCCAACCGAACTATTGGCTTTCTATTGAGTAAACCAAATTTGGGTAACATCCTTCTATTAATAGGCGGCAAGTTCCGCTTTTTCAATAGAAGTCACTCCCATAGCATTGACTATCTTATAGACCTCATCCAAAAACTCTTAGGGATCCTGTCGCACCCTAGATCCTAGAAACAACGGAGGGTTCCTCCTCACAAAGTTTCTCAACCTAGAAGACATAGTATTCACATTGGGGTTCACATTAGCCTTAACACCCCTATTTTCTTGAGCCGGCATGGCTTGAGCTTGAGTAGTTACGGCTTGAGCCATCATCAAAAGTGCTGACCTAACTTCCTCATTGGTCATAACCGGGGGATCCACTGGAAGTTGATTTCCTTGATTGCCTAGAGGAACTTGGTCACCTTGAGGACCTTGGGAATCTCGGGGAGGAACTCCCTCGTTCACAATCTCCTCTTCCACTCTCCTGGCGGTAGTCCTTCTTGTATTCATATCCTATAAACACAAGAGAAGTATTAGGAAAAGGACACTTATAGAGATAAACTCTAAGGCACGACTTCAAGAATAATGAAAGAAGTGTAACTTCCTAACGTCCTATAGCCTCTCACTCATAGATGTGTCACGACTCACACCGATGAACAACACTCTACTAGACGTGGCTTATGAGACATCAATTCTAAAAACCATTTCCAAAATCTTATGCTCTGATACCAAGTTTGTCACGAACCGAGCCTATACCCTGGAAGCGACATGGTGTACTTGACCCGAAGGGGTCTTATACAAGCCTCATAGCATTTCATTGCATTCGATAAGAGAAATAGTATGGAATTAAAACTTTATTTAAATCCATACAATCAAAAATACTCATTTAAAACTCTTTGAAACACAGCGGAAGTCTATTGTCTCACATGGCCATCTAAAAACAACATCTGAAACATAATTAGGGACACGGCCCTTTACAATAAAAAAGTCTAACAATAGTCTTTTATATGAAAGAAAAAGGAAACATCAAGTACTTGTTCTCGATCTATGACATACCACTAAGTCTTGGATAATTTCAAATCCAAGTCCTTAATCTCGAGAAAGCAACTCACTTGCCGGAACCTACACTTATACTAAAACATGAAGAAAAATGGGTTAGCACAATTAAGTACTAAGTATGATAGCCATGCAAAAACATGCTTAAAATATACATTTTATTTGAAAGTCATACTTTTATGCCAATTTTGATAAAACTTCATGAATCATAAGTATAAGAGTCATAATATTCAAACATAACCAACATACAAGTCATTTAACTACATTAGAACATAATCACAAATAAACCATTACTTTCACATTAAGACTTCACATCAAGTAACCCTCAAGCTACACTTTGTGCAATGTATGGATAGCGTCCCATACCTCCATCCACACCAAAGTACCACCTTAAGGTCACTAAAAGTTAACTTACCATTCAACTTTTCCATCTTCACACAATACTCATACATAAGAGAGATAAACCTTTCATAAGTCATATCATCCACATAAGGACCATCACCTAAGACAACCCTAAGTCATACTTGTGCAATGTGAAAGTAGCATCCCATACTACTACTCACACTAAGTACTCTTTTGAAGTCATTATAGGCAAGGCACATTCATATACAATAGTCCATAACAAGGGAGTAACTCATAATAATCCAACTATAGCATACATCATCTCATTTAAACATATAAGAGTCAGCATTTTTCATTAGCTTTATTTAGGACACATTCATACATTAGCCATTAAGACTTCGAGAACTCACTATGACCCTCTCAAAGCCTACTCGTGCAATACATAGATGGCATACCATACTACCACCCACACTTCACAGAACTCATCAAGAAACCATAATGCACATCTCACATGATGGGACTATGCATTAACAGATATATACCATGAGAGCTAAATCATGGAATCCAGTGTCGTATGACCCCACATCGAAGGAAGGTGTTCTACTTGCCAAAGGTAGAACTAGTAACATTTTAGCCTAGGTCGAAACCACTAGCTAACTCCTATATGGGCACATAGTTATGGGATAGGAAGATGTTAATTAGAACCCTAGACTAACATTGGGAGAGTTTCCATCTTACCATATCCACTTGGTGCTTATCCTCCATTCCCATAGAGTATTTCACTTTCATTAACATTATTGTACTTGAGAGGAATGCCATAAGCCTATCGACCAAAAGTACATCTCTACACATGAAAGGAATGCCATAAGCCTATCGATTCATGCTTCATTTTAAGGATAACTCATTAATCCTCATGAAAGGAATGCCATAAACCTATCGATTCATGGATCATCTTCACATCATTATACACATGAAAGGAATG
>JAJOOF010000504.1:0-49403 GCA_029582545.1 Solanum lignicaule
ACAATAACAATAACAATAACAATAACAATAACAATAACAATAATAATAATAATAATAATAATAATAATAACAACAACAATAAGAATAACAACAACAATAATAATAATAACAACAATAAGAATAACAATAAGAATAACAACAACAACAATAATAATAATAGCAATAATAACAATAATAAGAATAATTATAATAATAATAATAGCAATAATAACAGTAATAATAACACTAATAACAACAATAATAACAATAATAACAATAACAATAACAATAACAATAATAATAAGAATAATAATTAACAATAATAATAATAATAATAATAGTAGCTAAAGATAGGTCATCAGATATTTCTGATAAGGATATTCATTCTGCATCCGAAATGGATTTTAACCCTTATGATACTTAATGATGGACGTACACCAAATTGATTTTAGTCCAGGTTCCCTGGCACGAAAGTATGTTCAAAATGAATTTTCTAGTGATAAATGGAACTGGTTTAAAACATGATTTTTTGACACTTATAGTGCTGAGGATCTAAATAATATTTCTCAAGAATTTTATGAAACCTGCGCTTTGCATAATCATATTATGTTCTTTGTACTGTGGTTTATCACCACCTATTTCCCTTTATATATTAACGTTCTTGAACGATCTTATAAAGATGAAACTGGTAATATTGTCAAAGCAATTTATCCACCTCATGCATTTTTTATTTTACCAAATAATACTGGTATTACTCTTACTGCTTTTCAAAAATTTGTTGAAGAAGATGTTGCGGCAATCAGCATCAATGAAATTAATAATTTGATTTCTCAAAATAATTATTTGGGACTTTATGTTAAAATTTTGGGTGAACATACCAGTTCTCTTGATAAAAAATTAGATGAACTAACTGCTTTGATAATTCAGATAAAAACGGCTTTGAAAACTCCTGAGAAAGCTTCTACTTCAAAACAGCACTTAGAACTTTCTACTTATGTGCAAAGACCCCCTGAGTTTCAGGATTTTGTTTTTAAACCTCTTTTTGATTTAGAAAAACTTCTTGATAAAATGTTTTCAGAATTTAGTGCTAAACCTATGGACTTGTCAGAAAATTTTGCTAGCGAAATGGAACAGGCTTTTGATTTTAAAGATCATATTGCACTAGAATTTAATAAACTTCGTAGATATCTGAAGAAAAATACTACCCAGTTTGCTCATAAACCCAGCATGCAAACTTAATATTATTCCAGACCAACTCTTCAAGATGTGCTTATAGAGGAACGTCACTGGAATCAGACTAATACCTCGTATAGCGGTTCTGAAATTTATGAATGGAACCTTGATAGGTTGACTTATCGACAGTTGACTATTCTGGTTCATAGAATGTTGATGTATGCTACTATCTGTAAGAATGTAAAAAATACAGATAGAAATATTTGCAAAATGATAATTGCAGGTTTTACTGGCCAACTCAGAGGCTGGTGGGACAATTATATGAGCTTTGAGGCAAAAGGTGTTGTGGTAAATGCTACAGCTGATAATGAAGGTGTTGATAACTTAGGCATGGCTCTTGTGCGGAATAGGGAAGACGCAGTTTATACCCTAGTTCTAACGATCTTAGAACATTTCAATGGTAGATTTACCAATCAGTATGAGACTGTTCGTACCCTGCTAAATGGTCTACGATGTAGGTACTTAGGGGAATTCCGATGCTATAAAGATACTTATATGAGTTGGGTGATGGAACTACCCGAAAACAAACTTGCATATTGGAAAACTAAGTTTATAGACGGTCTTCCCCCTTTGTTTGCTAAAAGAGTTAGAAAAACTCTACGGAATCCTCAAGGTGAAATTCCTTACGACACTTATACTTATGGTAAATTGATATGAGTTTGTACCCAGGAAGGTATAATCTTGTGGAATGAATTGAAGCTTTCTAGACAGCTTAAGATAGATAAGCTTAGGGAAAGATCACAGCTAGGAGACTTCTGTGTCCAGTTTGGGTTACCCAAACTTCAGCTAATAGCAAGAAGACCAAACATAGAGATTCTAGAGACTCCAATCCTGATAAACCTTATAGGAAAAGAAGGTCGAGATGAAGGTCCAAGGAAGAGCGAGAAGAGTGAAAGGCTTTTCGAAAGTCCAATAGATTTACCAAAAATAGATCTAAGCGGGAACTCGCTAAAATTAAGTGCTATAGGTGTGGTAATTTTGGGCATATAACACCCAATTGTAAGCTTGAAAAGCTGAAGACCTTGGGACTTGATGAAGAACTCCATGATAAAGTTTATAGTTTCCTTTACACCTCTGGTTCTGAGTTCGACTATGATTTCGATTCAGGTTCGGAAGAAGAAATTGAGTTACCTGAGTCCTCTGATAATAATCAGCAGTTTAATACGAATGCTTGCAAATGTCACGGTGATATCTGCTCTTGTGAAAATGATGAATTTTATAAATTACAATCTCAATGTGAAGATCTGAATATTAATACTATTACTTCTGATAATGTGATAAAACTTCTGGAAGAAGTTACTGATAATAATCTAAGAGAAAAAATTATTCAGTTAGCTGTTAATAACAGTGCTAGTTCTTCAAAAAATATTGAAAAACCAAAAAATGATTTTGAATTTGAGTATTTTGCACCTTATTCTTTGTCTGAAGTTAATAATAGACTTAATAAACAGCCTATTACTGCACGCGATTCTTCGTTTGATGATCTAAAAGGAGAAATTAAAATTTTGAAAGAAGAGATTAAATCTCTTAAACAAAATCAAATGATTTGTGATCATCGGATTACTCAAATTGAAACTGTTCATAACAAAGGAAAAAATATTGCTGAAGAAAATACTCTTTCAAAATCTTTTAATCTTGATCCCAGACAAGGTATGTTTTTGGGAATGATGCAGATTGTTACTGCTCATAAATGGTATGTTAAATGCACCATATTGATTGATAATCAATTTTCAATAACTGGTATTGCTATGATTGACAGCGGAGCCGATGTTTGTTGTATTCAGGAAGGTCTTGTACTTACTAAGTATTTTGAGAAAACTACTCACATGGTTAAAACTACTTCAAGACATGCTTTAGATATAAAGTATAAATTGCCTAATACGCTTATTTGCCAGAATAAAGTCTGCATACCACATTTCTTTTTCTTGGTTAAAAATCAGTTATATACCCTCCAATTATACTTAGAACCCCTTTCATAAATGCTATTTATACGTTTACTAACATAACTGCTAAAGGCTTTTCTGCTGCATATAAAGATCAGAATATTAGTTATTCTTTTATCACTGATTCTGTTTCTCGGGATATTAATGCTTTGATTAATATGAAACAAAAGCATGTCGATTCTCTACAACTAGAATTATTTAGTATGAATATATTCGATACTTTGAAATCTACTAAAGTGAAGGAAAAAATTAAATCAAATTCCGAACAAATGGCCATTGATATTTGTGTTGATCATCCTAGTGCTTTTTGGACTCAGAAAAAGCATATTGTGACCCTTCCATATGAAGATAATTTCTCTGAGAATGATATTCCTACTAAATCTCGTCCTTGTCAGATGAATGCCGAATTGGTTGAATTCTGCAAAAAGGAAATTGACAGTTTGATACAAAAGGGTTTGATAAAACCTTCAAAATCTCCTTGGTCTTGTACTGCATTCTATGTTAATAATGCAGCGAAAAGAAAACGAGGTGTCCCCAGGTTGGTTATAAACTACAAACCTTTAAACAAATATTTAAAATGGATTAGGTATCCTATTTCGAATAAAAGAGATTTATTATCAATATTATATGATGCAAACATATACTCCAAATTTGATTTAAAATCAGGCTATTGGCAGATACAAATTTTTAAAGAGCATTCTTATAGAACAGTCTTCAATATCTCGTTTGGACAATACGAATGGAATGTTATGCGGTTTGGTTTGAAAAACGCTCCTTCTGAGTTTCAGAAAATTATGAATGATATTTTCAATCCTTACTTGGACTTCATCATTGTTTATATTGATGATATTTTGGTTTATTCAAAGACTCTTGAAATGCACATTAAACACTTGGACATTTTCAAGAAAATTGTTATACAAAATGGTTTGGTGATTTCTAAGCAAAAAATGAGTCTCTTCCAAACTAATGTTCGATTTTTAGGACATCTTATTTGTTAGGGGAAGGTTACCCCAATTCAATGATCAATTGATTTTGCTTCAAAATTTCCTGATGTTATTACAGACAGGGCACAACTACAAAGACTTTTAGGGAGTTTAAATTACATTTCCCCTTTTTACAAAAATTTATCTCGTGATTTAGCCCCTTTATATGATAGGCTTAAAAAGGATCATAAAGCACCTTGGACTAATAGTCACACCGAGTTGGTAAAGAATATTAAACTTCGTGTTCAATATTTGTCTTGTTTAACTCTTGCTAACCCTGCATGGCAGAAGATTATCGAGACAGATGCGTCTAACATTGGTTATGGAGGAATATTGAAACAAATCAATCCCCATGACAAGAATGAATATTTGATTCCATTTCATTTAGAAAAATGGAGCGATGCGCAGAAAAAATATGCTACGGTGGCACATGAAATGTTAACCATCGTTAAATGCGTCTTACAGTTTCAAGATGATTTATACAATCAAAAGTTTTTAATAAAAATGGATGCGTAATCTATAAAATATATGTTTGATAAAGATTTCAAACATGAAACATCTAAGTTGATATTCGCCAGATGGCAGGCACAGCTAGCCCTCTTCGATTTCGAAATTCATTATAAAAAGGGGAGTGATAACTCTCTTCCTGATTTCTTATCTAGGGAATAGCTATCATCTTAAAACAATGAGCTTTCTATCTCTTTTCTTTACCGATAAAACATTGGTTACAATATTAAAGGTAGTTCCGCTCAACCGAGATGTACAGGAACTAATTCTGTGGAAAATCATCGATCATATGGTGATGGATATCTTCAGTATTCATAATATTGAAGAAGTCATCGATTTTGACGACAAAAACTGTTATTATCAGAATTATTATGATTTTTATGATCTTTATGATGATTAAAAAAAAATGTTTTGTTTGTAGAATGGACCCTCCTTGGGTCACCAAGGGTCGAGGCAAGGGATATAGCCCATACGAACGGGAAAGATCATCTCCCGGATCCTCGTCAGGATCGTCATACGAATCCTCGTCAAACTCCCCGATTCTGCAGAGAGGAGGCATGAGCTTGATAAACTTGAAAACACCTCAGAATACGGCATCCTCATCCATACACCTGGAAGATATTCCAGAAAGTAGCCCATTATATGCAGAGCTACGATCATATTTATCACAGAAGCAAAGTGATACTTTTGCCTCTATCGCTAAAGACGATGTTGATGATATCAAATCATACGAACAGGTAGCAAAGAAAGAAATGATATTTCTTTTAGAGAACTCTGAAATTCAGAGAAAAGACGAACCCTGGAAGATATTCCAGTGCTATTTGATTAACGGATTATATTTCCCAGGGGAATCATACAAAACCCACTCATACTATGAGACTATTTTGATAAACACTGGTAGTGTTAAATTTCAACACTTCTTAGGATACAATACCAGCGAGAACATTTATAACTTCTCCAAAAATGATTGTTAAGTAGATTATTTCAATAGAAGATTGGGGTATTTCCTCAATGAAAGAAAGGCAGATCAGCCTGAATAAGGTTCCCACTTCTTTCACATATTGGGATTATATTAATGCCTTTAGTAAAGTCCTCTACTATAATAATGAAAGGCATAAGCATACTTGGTTTATTAAGATTTGTGTAAAGAGTTTTGCTCAACCTCTCCCTAATTGGTTCTTGAACTGGTGGTCATACCACGGTCCGACGACAAAGATTTTGCCTGACCCCTTTTTAAAGTTATACAAAGAATGGGTTAAGGTTTCACCAACCCTTAATAATTTATACCACGAAGATCATATTTGCTATATGGAACAAATTGACCAAATTTATTTCTTCATAGAGTTCTCTATTCCCTGGATTCATAAATGGACCCCGAAAGTAGGCTTTACCGAGGAACAAATTCCTTGTCTATATAGAATTTATTATAATAACTTCTGGGACAAACTAATGAAGAAATATCCCAAGACAAAGTCCTTATATGGATAAGAACTTCTGGACTTCATTACCCAGAAAATCCATGAATATGGTACGGCTCCTCAAAAGGAACTAATTTCTGATAACTCTGTTAGGCATATGGCTAGGAGAATTTCCAATTTTGATGGAAATAAAGAAGAACTTATTAATAATTACTTAGACGAAGTCCGAAGGAATCTACTCCTTAATATCACTCACTACAAGAAATCTGACACTTCTATGAAGAGTGAAATGAGTGATAATACTCGAGATGATACTAAAGAAGCTCAACCATTTGAGCCAAAAGAACCAGCTTCAGGAGCTATGCTGAAGGAGACGGAAGATTTCCTATTTGGATTGACAAAGAAAGGCACGATGTGAAGATTATCTTCCACAGTAAAAGGCACTAGCAACAGTAGAAACACTGTTGAGCAACAGTAGAAACACTATTATTGGGACCCAGATAAGGACCCACTATTGTACAGAATTTCCTTTTCCTTTTCTATATAATAGCGTACTTTCTTTAAGGGAAGAGTAGGTTCAGAAAACCCTCTCTCTTTTCTCTCTCTTGTAAAGAACTCTCTCTTGTAATCTGTGAGCTTGTCGGATACTTACCTGAGTTATTAATAAAGTGTAGAGTTCGTCTATAGGCCTTGGTGTTGGCCACAATGTACTTTTATTCTTCCTTTCTTTTTTTTTCTCAGCTTCTCAGATCTAAGCCGTCACTATGTCCGGCTAAAGAACTATATTTATGTCGAATAACTAACTTTACTTTTATATCTACCATGAAAGATCTAGACTTTATCTAAATATAAATAAATTTATGTATGGTTTCTTGATTTGGTTCCAAGATGGTGGTACAGTCAGATTTAATACAACATGTTATTGGCTTTGTCTTAGTGACTATGTCTAGCCAGCCGTGGTTTTAAGCCCGTTATTGAGTTGCAAAGGGCGCTCTATACCCAGTTAGAACTGCTAGATACATGGGATCAATAACAATACGTATTGAATCTTGACAGACCCTTTGCTTAGGTAAAAGGATTAGATCCTTCCATACAGTCATAAAACTATATAAAAATTTGTATATATTTCGATTCGGATTTATTCCTTGAATTCGAATGTTAACAAGCTAGATTGAAGATGACCGCGCAGACTACCGCAAAAATTTTATACCTTCCTGGGTACAAACTCCTATCAATTTACCATAAGTATAAGTGTCGTAAGGAATTTCACTAAGTAATTATTAATAAGTTCTTCTTTATTTCCATCTAAATTGGAAATTCTTCTAGCCATATGCCTAACAGAGTTATCAGCAATTAGTTCCTTTTGAGGAGCCGTACCATATTCATGGATTTTCTGGGTAATAAAGTCCAACTGATATGTTCACCCAAAACTTTAACATAAAGTCCCAAATAATTATTTTGAGAAATCAAATTATTAATTTCATTGATGCTGACTGCCGCAACATCTTCTTCACCAAATTTTTGAAAAGCAGTAAAAGTAATACCAGTATTATTTGGTAAAATAAAAGATGCTTGAGGTGGATAAATTTCTTCTCTATTTCGCACAAGAGCCATGCCCAAATTATCAACACTTTCATTATCAGCTGTAGCATTTGCCATAATAATAATAATAACAAAGGAAAGGTCTCAAATAGGAAACTTTTGTACCCAGTTCGGTTTACCTGATGCTCCAGCTAATAGCAGGAAGAAGCACAGAGATTCTAGCGATTCTAGGATCAAGATTGAAAGGTTTTGCAAGAATATTTTCTTCAGCAACATTCTTACCTTTGTTATTAATAGTTTCTATCTGAGTAAGACGATGATCACAAATCATTTAATTTTGCTTAGTAGATTTAATCTCATTTTTTAAATTTTTAATTTCATTCTTCAAATCATCAAAAGAAGAATCTTTCATAGAAATGAATAAGGTGCAGTATATTCAAATTCAAAATCATTCTTTTGTTTTTCTGAATTTTTTGCAAAACTTGAACTAGCAATATTATTAACAGCTAATTGAATAATTTTTTCACGAAGACTATTATCAATAACTTCTTTCAAAAGTTCTATCACATTATCAGAAGTAATAGTATTCAAATTGAGATTGTAATTTATAAAAAAACTCATCATTTTCACAAGAGCAAATATCACCATGAAAACTATTGCAAGCATTCATATTAACATGCTGATGATTATTATAAGAAAAATCAGGCAAATCAATTTCTTCTTCGGAACCAGAATCAGAATCATAATCGGACTCAGAACCAGAAGTGTATAAGAAACCATAAACCTTATCATGAATTTCTTCATCTAATTCTAAAGTATTCAGCTTTTCAAGCTTACAATTGGGTGTTATATGCCCGAAATTGCCACACTTATAACACTTAATCTTGGCGAGCTCACATTTAGACCTATTCTTGGTAAATCTATTAGACTTATGAGAGGCTCTTCTAGCATCACGCTCCTCCTTAGATCTATATCTAGAACTCTTCTTCCTATAATGTCTATCAGGATTCCTAGACATTGCTATGATTGATAGCGGAGCTAATGCTAGTTGCATTCAGGAAGGTCTTGTACCTACTAAATATTTTGAAAAAACAACTCACATGATTAAATCTGCTTCTGGACATGCTTTAGATATAAAGTATAAATTGCCTAATACTCGCATTTGCCAAAATAAAGTTTGCATTCCGCATTTATTTTTCCTGGTTAAAAATCAGTTATACCCTCCAATTATTCTTGGAACACCTTTTATAAATGCTATTTATCCTTTTACTAGCATAAATGCTAAAGGTTTTTCTGCTACGTATGCAGATAGGAATATTAGTTATACTTTTATCACTGACCCGATTTCTAGTAATATTAATGCTTTAATTAATATGAAGCAAAAACATGTTTATTCTCTGCAACTAGAATTTTTTAGTATGAATATATTTGATACTTTGAAATCCACCAAAGTACAAGAAAAAATTAAATTAATCTCTGAACAAATTGTTGTTGATATATGTGCTAATCATCCCAGTGCTTTTTGGAATCAAAAAAAGCATATTGTTACTCTTCCTTATGAAGATGATTTCTCTGAGATTGATATTCCTACTAAATCTCGTTCTTGTCAAATGAACGCCAAATTGGTTGAATTCTGCAAAAAGGAAATTGATAATTTACTGCAAAAGGGTTTGATAAAGCCTTCAAAGTCGTCTTGGTCTTGCACTGCATTTTATGTCAACAATGCTGTTGAAAGGGAACGTGGTGTCCCTAGATTGGTTATCAATTATAAACCTTTAAATAAATATTTAAAGTGGATTAGGTATCCTATTCCCAACAAAAAGGATTTGTTGTCCAGATTATATGATGTCAATATATTTTCAAAATTTGATTTAAAATCAGGACATTGGCAAATCCAAATATTTAAAGAGCATGCTTATAGGACTGCTATTAATGTCCCTTTTGGACAATATGAATAGAACATTATGCCGTTCGGTTTAAAAAATGCTCCATCTGAATTTCAGAAAATTATGAATGATATTTTCAACCCATATTTAGATTTTATCATTGTATATATTATTGATATTTTGATTTATTCAAAAACTCTCGAAATGCATATCAAGCATCTACACATCTTTAAGAAAATCGTTATACAAAATGGTTTGGTAATTTCTAAACCAAAAATGAGTTTATTTCAGACTAATGTTCGATTTCTTGGACATCTTATTTGTCAGGGAAAAGTCACCCCGATACAAAGATCAATTGACTTTGCATCAAAATTTCCTGATGTTATCACCGACAGGACTCAATTGCAAAGATTTTTGGGAAGTTTAAATTACATTTCCCCCTTTTATAAAAATTTATCTCATGATTTAGCACCTCTATACAACAGGCTTAAAAAGGATCATAAATCACCTTGGACTGATAGTCACACCACCTTGGTAAAAAATATTAAACTTCGTGTTCAATCTTTACCTTGTTTAACTCTTGCTAATCCTGCTTGGCAAAAGAAAATTGAGACAGATGCGTCTTACATTGGTTATGGAAGGATCTTGAAATATATTAATCCCAACGACAAAATAAAATATTTGATCATATTTCATTCTGGGAAATGGAGCGAAGCCCAGAAGAAATATGCTACGATGGCTCATGAAATGCTAACCATCGTTAAATGCGTGCTAAAATTTTAGGACGATTTATACAATCAAAAGTTTTTAATAAAAACTGATGCTCAATCTATGAAGTATATGTTCGATAAAGATTTTAAACATGATGCTTCTAAGTTGATATTCGCTAGATGGTAGGCCCAGCTAGCTCCTTTTGACTTTGAAATTCAATATAAAAAAGAAGCTGATAACTCATTACCGGATTTCTTATCCCATGAATACATTCAATAAAATGTTTTTTCAAACTTTCTTGGATGATGAAATCCTCATTACCATTCTAAGGGCTCTTCCCTTACTTAGAAATCTGAAAGATCTTATCCTTAAAAGAGTCATTGATGATATATTGAGAGAGGATTTCTCTCATATTCTTCTAAAATATTACTCCGATGATTATGAGACTAATTATGAAGAATATTACTCGGAATAAACAAAGTGTTTTGTTTGCAGGATGGACCCTCCTTGGGTAACCAAGGATCGAGGCAGGGGTAATAACCCCCTAGGAAGGGGAAGATCTTCCCCAGGATTATCATCACGATCGTCATACAGATCCTCTTCTAACTCCCCAATTCTGCAAAGAGGAAGAATGCGTTTGATAAACGCCAAAATCACTCAAAGTGCGGCATCATCATCAATACATCTGGACGATATTCCAGAAAATAGCCCGCTATACGCACAACTACAGGCATATTTGTCTGAAAAGCAAAATGATACTTTTACCTCTATCGCTAAAGAAGATGTTGATGATATCAAATCTTTTGAAAAGGTATCAAAGAAATAAATGATATTTCTTTTAGAAAACTCTGAAATCCAGAGAAAAGAAGAACCCTAAAAGATATTCCAGCGATACTTGGTTAACGGATTATAGTTCCCAGGTGAGTCATACAAAATCTGATCTTACTATGAAACTATTTTGAAAAATACTGGTAGTGTCGAATTTCAGCACTTCTCGGGATACAACACCAATGAGAATGTTTATAACTTCTCCAAAATGATTATTAAGCAGATTATATCTATTGAAGATTGGGGTATTTGCACAATGAAGGAAAGGCAGATCAGCCTAAATAAGGTCCCTATGAACTTCACCTATTGGGACTATATTAATGCTTTTAATAAGGTCCTCTACTATAATAATGAGTGACACAAGCATACTTGGTTTATTAAAATTTGCGCAAAGATATTTGCGGAATCCATCCCTAATTGGTTCTTGAACTGGTGATCATACCACGGTCCAACAACAAAGATTCTGCCTGATCCATTTCTTCAATTATATAAAGAATGGGTTAAGGTTTCACCAGATCTTAATGATTTATACCACGCAGATCATATTTGCTATATTGAAAAAATTGAGCAAATTTATTTTTTCACCAAATTCTCTATTCCATGAATTCATAAATGGACCCCAGAAGTGAGATTCACCGAGGAGCAAATCCCTTGTTTATATAGAACCTTTCATAATAATTTTTGGAACAAATTGATGAAAAAAGATCTAATAATAATAATAATAATAATAATAATAATAATAATAATAATAATAATAATAATAATAATAATAATAATAATGATAATGATAATGATAATGATAATGATAATGATAATGATAATGATAATGATAATGATAATGATAATGATAATGATAATAATAATAATAATAATAATAATAATAATAATAATAAGAGATTTTGAACCTCAACCATGATATTTGAACCTTCTTTGGTTGGAATTTCTTTGGTAATATCTTCCTTGGAGGTAGATGCAGTATTACTGATGTCTCAAACAGGTGGTTAAAACTACCGAAGAAACTATTACGATTCATAGTAATCATCAGACTTTTAGATTTCTCTTCCATTCCTTATAATCTTTTCGAGATCTACTTTTAGAAGAGTATTTTTCCTTCTGCTTCTCTTTTCTATCTTTGGAAGCAGCTTTGGGGATGTCTAGGAAACTTGGTCTCAAACAGGTGGTTAAAACTATCGAAGAAACTATTACTATTGATAGTAATCATCAGACTTTTAGATTATTATATGAAAATGATTTAGCCCCTTATAGAGATATTTATAGATTTATGCATATTGATTTAGTTCAGGTGGAATTTAAGCCCATTACTTTACATGGTTTACCTGAAAGCTTTATAGCAGCTTTACGCGATGGCAGAAATCATAACAGGAAGAAGTCTCTAATAGGGACTATTCAAACTAGTCTAGCTTAACATTTCTTCATTTGAAGTTTCCTTGTGATCTGTTTGAAGGGGCTAAGATCACTCACCACTTGTGGTTCTGATATAGCAATATCATAATATGTGCTAATTTTATCAATTATTAAGTCAAGAATTTCTTGACCATGAACCTTGTCATATCTTGACCTTCTCTAGCCATACACGTGGCGTCATCATCCTCGTTAGTATGACTAGCAGATGCCATTGAGATATCGTACAGCGTTCTATGTGAATAAACATGTTGAGCAAGAAAGAGGTGCCCCCAGGTTGGTCAAATCAAATTTTCTGACTCTATTTGATGGCTTCAATATGATCATTCGACCTATTTTTTGAAAATACTAGAATATCATCTATATAGACTATAATAAAATTGATATATGGCATGAATATATCATTCATGTTCGATCGTAGTAGGGGAACTTATAAGTTTCCTCAAGGTACTCTTTTATAATAATAATAATAATAACAATAATAATAATAATAATAATAATAATAATAATAATAATAATATCATTTTCAGATAATAATCTAAAAGTCTGATGATCACTATCAATAGTAATAATTTCTTATGTGGTTTTAACCACCTGTTTGAGACAGTTTCTCAAGAGTTCCCATATGATATATAATGCGGGGCAGTATCTTAGGGATAGTCCACTTATTAAGTAGATCTAGATGATGCAGTATATCATATTCCTCTTTTCTACTGTTTTTAACAGTAGACCTTCCTCTTATGATATTCATAAGTAAACAGTGTGTTGAACTATGCCACATATAGCTTCTAAAAGTCCATGGCTCTGATACCAAAATAAATACGGATCACATAGTTCAACACACTGTTTATTCATGAATTTCATAAAAGGAAGATTTACTATTAAAAATAGTAGAAAAGAGGAATATGATATACCGCAGCATCTAGATCTACTTAATAAGTGGACTATTCCTAAGATACCTCCTCGCATTATTTATCAGTGGGAACTTTTGAGAAACTTCGTCTCAAACAGGTGGTTAAAACCACGGAAGAAACTATTACTATTGATAGTGACCACCAGACTTTTAGATTATTATCTGATAACGATCTGGCCCCTTATAGGGATATTTATAGATTTATGCATATCGGCTTGGTTCAGGTAGCATTTAAGCCCCTTACTTTAAGTGGTCTACCTGAAAGTTTTATAGCAGCTTTACGAGATGGTAGAAATCATAATTGGAAGAAATCCCTTATAGGGACAATACAAACTAGTCTAGCTTATGGACCAGTTTATTTTAATGCTTATCCCAAATTACAGATTTCTTTGCAGGATGATAATTCTCTTAGTTATCTAATGCTTAATGTTAAACTTCATGGCTATGATTATATCCCTGGCACTAAAGTTGTTTGCATTTGTTATAGAATATATTATAAACTGTTACACACTTTAAATCCTACATGTAAAATGATTGATTTCAAATAATAATAAAAATAATAATAGTAATAATAATAAGAGATTTTGAACCTCATCCATGGTATATGAACCTTCTTTGGTTGGAATTTCTTTGATAATATCTTCCTTAGAGGTAGATGCAGTATTACTGATGTCTCAAACATGTGGTTAAACCTACCGAAGAAACTATTACTATTGATAGTAATCATCAGAATTTTAGATTTCTCTTCCATCCCTTAGAATCTTTTTGAGATCTACTTTTGGAGAGTGTTTTCCTTCTGCTTCTCTTTTCTATATTTGGAAATAGCTTTGGGGATGTCTAGGAAACTTGGTCTCAAACAGGTGGTTAAAACTACCGAAGACACTATTACTATTGATAGTAATCATCATACTTTTAGATTAATATCTGAAAATGATTTAGCCCCTTATAGGGATATTTATAGATTTATGCATATTGGTTTAGTTCAGGTGGCATTTAAGCCCCTTACTTTACGTGGTTTACCTGAAAGCTTTATAGCAGCTTTATGCAATGGCAGAAATCATAACTGGAAGAAGTCTCTTATAGGGACTATTCAAACTAGTCTAGCTTAACCTTTCTTCATTTGAAGTTTCCTTGTGATCTGTTTGAAGGGGCTAAGATCACTCACCACCTGTGGTTCTGATGTAGCAATATCATAATATCTGCTAATTTTATCATTTATTAAGTCAAGAATTTCTTGACCATGAACCTTGCCTTATCTTGACCTTCTCCAGCCGTACACATGGCGTAATCATCCTCATTAGTATGACTAGCAGATGTCATTGAGATATCGTGCAGCGTTCTATGTGAATAAACATGTTGAGCAAGAAAGAGGTGCCCCCAGGTTGGTCAAATCAAATTTTCTGACTCTATTTGATGGCTTCAGTATGATCATTCGACCTATTTTTTGAAGCATACTAGAATATCGTCTATATAGACTATAATAAAATTACTATATGGCATGAATATATCATACATAATCGATCGTAGTAAGGGAACTTATAAGTTTCCTCCAGGTACTCTTTTATAATAATAATAATAATAATAATAATAATAATAATAATAATAATATATAATAATAATAATAATAATAATAATAATAATATAAATAAAAAAATAATAATAATAATAGTAATAATAATAATACCATTTTCACATAATAATCTAAAAGTCTGAATATAATAGTTTCTTCTTTGGTTTTAACCACCTGTTTGAGAACAAGTTTCTCAAAAGTTCCCATCTGATATATAATACGGGGCGGTATCTTAGGGATAGTCCACTTATTAAGTAGACCTAGATCTGCGGTATACCATATTCCTCTTTTCTACTGTTTTTAACAGTAGACCTTCATCTAATGATATACATAAGTAAACAGTGTGTTGAACTATACCACATATAGCTACTAAAAGTCCATGGCTCTGATACCAACATAAATACGGATCATATAGTTCAACACACTGTTTATTCATGAATTTCATAAAAAGAAGATCTACTGTTAAAACAGTAGAAAAGAGGAATATGATATACCGCAACATCTATATCTAATTAATAAGTGGGCTATTCCTAAGATACCTCCTAGTATTATATATCAGATGGGAACTTTTGAGAAATTTGGTCTCAAACAGGTGGTTAAAACCACTGAAAAAACTATTACTATTGATAGTGATCACCAGACTTTAAGATTATTATCTGATAACGATTTGGCCCCTTATAGGGATATTTATATATTTATGCATATAGGCTTGGTTCAAGTGGCATTTAAGCCCCTTACTTTAAGAGGTCTACCGGAAAGTTTTATAGAAACTTTACGAGATGGTAGAAATCATAATTGGAAGAAATCCCTTATAGGGACAATACAAATTAGTCTAGCTTATGGACCGGTTTATTTAAATGTTTATCCCAATTTACAGATTTCTTTGCAGAATGACCATTCTCTTAGTTCTCTAATGCTTAATGTTAAACTTCATGGTTATGATTATATCTCTGGCACTGAAGTTTTTCCCATTTGTTATAGAATATATTATAAACTGTTCCACACTTTAAATCCTATGTGTAAAATCTAAAGTTGTCACTAGAAGGCCGATTAAGTGGGAAAAAATTGTTTTTCCACAAGAATGGGTTATTGAGGGAACAACCGGACTTAGCCATTGATACAACTATACTATACGATAGGCTTAAGAACAATCCAAAAGCTTGGTCAAATGATCATACTCAAGCTGTTAAGAAAATCAAGACAAAGTTTAACATCCTTCCATGTCTTACTTTGACAAACCCAAATTGGGAGAAGACAATTGAAACAGACGCATCAGATTTAGGATATGGTGGTGTTCTTACGCAATATTGCCCTAATAGCAAGCGACATTATATCGTCCAATTCTACTCAGGAAAATGGAACGCAGCTCAAAAGAATTATGCCACTGTAGCTAAAGAAATTTTGGCTATAGTGAAAAGTGTTCTTAAATTTCAGGGCGGTTTTTATAATCAGAAGCTTTTAATAAAAACTGATTGCCAAGAGGCAAAATTTATGTTTAATAAAGATTGTAAACATGATGTTTCTAAACAAATGTTTGCAAGATGGCAAGAATTATTAGCTCCATTTGATTTTGATATTCATTATAAGAAAGGTTTAATGGTCTGTGTGATTTACTTACTAGAGAATACCTAAACTAATAATTGTTTCTCATGCAGGATGAGACCTTCATGGCCCCCTTCACGGAGGGGAAGAGGACGAGGCACAGCTGGAGGAAAAGGAGGTCATATCCTCTCTCAGCTAGGAAACAAACAACTAGTAGCGACAAATATTGCGACTACAAGCGATAGAGGTCTTAATACAGACCATCCTATGTATAAGGAATTCATGGATTATATGCAATCCAAACAGGTGAAGGATAATACTCCTCCAACCTATTCCACAATTCTAGTGGACGAAGAGTCAACAGAAGTGTTTGACCAAAATATGATAAAAAAGAAGTTATACTTCTTTTAGAAAACACAGATTTACAGTGGAAACATGATCCATGGCAACTAATGGCCAGGTATTTAGATTGAGTTTGTTATACTACAACTGCGTATAAATATAGGATGCACTATTAGATGATACTCTTAGACACAGGGTCAGGAGAATTTCAGCACTTCTACCCTGCTAATACAAGTAAAGTTTATAACTTTTCCAAAATTATTATAAAAAGAGTTTTAACTCCTGAAGAATAGGAATGATCCCCTTAAAAGAAAGAGATTATATCCACCCTGAACAGAAAATTTAAGTCAAATATAATTACTGGGATTATGTTGATAGCTTTAATAAATCTCTGTTATATGAGAATGTTAATAAAAAGCAATCATGGTTTATAAAAATTTGTTCTAATGTCTTTACTCCGCCGAATAGTAGAAGCTTTCATTAACTGTTGCCACGATTACTTATGTTTTGTAAAAGAACCTGAAGTATACTATATGATCCGTATTTATTTTGGTATCATAGCTATGGGCTTTTATTAGCTATAGGTGATATAGTTCAACACACTGTTTATTCATGAATTTCATAAAAGGAAGATCTACTATTAAAAATAGTAGAAAAGAGGAATATGATATACCACAGCATTAGATCTACTTATTAAGTGGACCATTACTAAGATACCTCCTCGTATTATATATCAGAAGGGAACTTTTGAGAAACTTGGTCTAAAACAGGTGGTTAAAACCACGGAAGAAACAATTACTATTGATAGTGATCACCATACTTTTAGATTATTATCTAATAACAATCTGGCCCCTTATAAGCATATTTATATATTTATATATATCGGCTTGGTTCAGGTGGCATTTAAGCCATTTACTTTAAGAGGTCTACCTGAAAGTTTTATAGCAACTTTACGAGATGGTAGAAATCATAATTGGAAGAAATTCCTTATAGGGACAATACAAACTAGTCTAGCTTATGGATCGGTTTATTTTAATGCTTATCCCAATTTACATATTTCTTTGCAGGATGATAATTCTCTTAGTTCTCTTATGCTTAATGTTAAACTTCATGGTTATGATTATATGCCTGGCAATGAAGTTGTTTGCATCTGTTATAGAATATATCATAAATTGTTACACACTTTAAATCCTATGTGTAAAATGATTGATTTCAAACATGAAACTATTTTAATAGAAACTAATTTTGGGAAATCTGAGGTTGTCACTAGAATGTCGATTAAGTGGGAAGAAATTGTTTTTCCACAAGAATGGGTTATTGAGGGAACAGACGGACTTAGCCATTGATACAGCTATACTATATGATAGGCTTAAAAACAATCCAAAAGCTTGGTCAAATGATCATACGGAAGCTGTTAAGAAAATCAAGACAAAGGTTAACAACCTTCCATGTCCTACTTTAGCAAAGCCAAATTGGGAGAAGACGATTGAAACATATGCATCAGATTAAGGATATGGTGGTGTTCTTACGCAATATTGCCCTGATAGCAAGAGACATTATATCATCCAATTCTACTCAGAAAAATGGAACGCAGCTCAAAAGAATTATGCCACTGTAGCTAAAGAAATTTTGACTATTGTGAAAAGTGTTCTTAAATTTCAGGGCGGTCTTTATAATCAGAAGTTTTTAATAAAAACTGATTGCCAAGCAGCAAAATTTATATTTAATAAAGATTGTAAACATGATGTTTCTAAACAAATGTTTGCAAAATGGCAAGAATTATTAGCTCCATTTGATTTTGATATTCATTATAAGAAAGGTTATGATAATAGTCTGCCTGATTTTCTTACTAGTGAATACCTAAATTAATAATTGTTTCTCTTGCAGGATGAGACCTTCATGGCCCCCTTCAAGGAGGTAAAGAGGACGCGACGCAATCAGAGGAAGATGAGGTCATATCCTCTCTCAACTAGGAAACAAACAATTAGTAGCGACAAATATTGCAACTACAAGCGGTAGCGGTCTTAATACAGACCATCCTATGTATAAGGAATTCATGCATTTTATGCAATCCAAACAGATGAATTATAATACTTCTCCAAACTATTCTACAATTCTAGTGGACGAAGAGTCAACAAAAGTGTTTGACCAAAATGATAAAAAAGAAGTTATACAATCTTTTACAAAACACAGATTTACGGTGGAAACATGATCCATGGCAACTAATGGCCAGGTATTTAGATTCAGTTTGTTATACTACAACTGCGTATAAATACAGGATACACTATGAGATGATACTCTCAGCCACAGGGTCAGGAGAATTTCCGCATTTCTGCCCTGCTAATACAAGAAAAGTTTAAAACTCTTCCAAAATTATTATAAAAAGAGTAGTAACTCCTGAAGAATAGGGAATGATCCCCTTAAAAGAAAGAGATTATATCCACCTTGAATAGAAAATCGCAGTCAAATATAACTACTGGGATTATGTTGATAGCTTTAATAAAGCTCAGTTATGTGAGAATGCTAATAAAAGGCATTCATGGTTTATAAAGATTTCTTCTAATGTCTTTACTCAGCCGAATAGTAGAAGCTTTCACTAACTGTTGCCAAGATTGATTATGTTTTGTAAAATATCCCTAAGTATATTTTACGATCCGTATTCATTTTGGTATCAGAGCCATAGGATTTTAGTAGATATAGGTGATATATTTCAACACACTGTTTATTCATGAATTTCATAAAAGGAAAATCTACTGTTAAAAATAGTAGAAAAGAGGAATATGATATACCGCAGCATCTAGATCTACTTAATAAATGGACTATTCCTAAGATACCTCCTCCTATTATATATCATATGCAACTTTTGAGAAACTTGGTTTCAAACAGGTGATTAAAACCACAGAAGAAACTATTACTATTGATTGTGATCACCAGACTTTTAGATTATTATCTGATAACGATCTAGCCTCTTAAAGGGATATTTATAGATTTATGCATATCGGCTTCATTCAGGTCGCATTTAAGCCTCTTACTTTAAGAGCTCTACCTGATAGTTTTATAGCAGCTTTACGAGATGGTAGAAATCATAATTGGAAGAAATCCCTTATAGAGACAATACAAACTAGTCTAGCTTATGGACCAGTTTATTTTAATGCTTATCCCAATTTACAGATTTCTTTGCAGGATGATAATTCTCTTAGTTCTTTAATGCTTAATGTTAAACTTCATGGTTATGATTATATGCCAGGCACTGAAGTTGTTTGCATTTGTTATAGAATATATTATAAACTGTTACACACTTTAAATCCTATGTGTAAAATGATTGATTTCAAAAATGAAACTATTTTAATAGAAACTAATTTTGGGAAATCTAAGGTTGTCACTAGAAAGCCAATTAAGTGGGAAGAAATTGATTTTCCACAAGAATGGGTTATTGAGTGAACAGCCGGACTTAGCCATTAAAACAGCTATACAATACGATAGGCTTAAGAACAATCCAAAAGCTTGGTCAAATGATCATACGGAAGATGTTAAGAAAATCAAAACAAAGCTTAACAACCTTCCATGTCTTACTTTGGCAAACCCAAATTGGGAGAAGACGGTTGAAACGGACGCATCAGTTTTAGGATATGGTGGTGTTCTTACGCAATATTACCCTGATAGCAAGTGACAATATATTGTCCAATACTACTCTGGAAAATGGAACGCAGCTCAAAAGAATTATGCCACTGTAGCTAAAGAAATTTTGGCTATAGTGAAAAGTGTTCTTAAATTTCAAGGGGATCTTTATAATCAGAAGTTTTTAATAAAAACTTATTGCCAAATGGCAAAATTTATGTTTAATAAAGATTGTAAGCATGATGTTTCTAAACAAATGTTTGCAGGATGGCAAGCATTATTAGCTCCATTTGATTTTTAGATTCATTATAAGAAAGGTTTTGATAATAGTCTGCCTGATTTTCTTACTAGAGAATACCTAAACTAATAATTGTTTCTCTTGCAGGATGATACCTTCATGGCCTCCTTCACGGAAGGGAAGAGGACGCGACGCAATCGGAGGAAGAGGAGGTCATATCCTCTCTCAGCTAGGAAACAAACAATTAGTAGCGACAAACATTGCAACTACAAGCGGTAGTGGTCTTAATACAGACCATCCTATGTATAAGGAATTCATGCATTTTATGCAATCCAAACTGATGAACGATAATACTTCTCCAAACTATTCTACAATTCTAGTGGACGAAGAGTCAACAAAAGTGTTTGACCAAAATGATAAAAAAGAAGTTATACTTCTTTTAGAAAACACAGATTTACGGTGGAAACATGATCCATGGCAACTAATGGCCAGGTATTTAGATCAGTTTGTTATACTACAACTGCGTATAAATACAGGATGCACTATGAGATGATACTCTCAGCCACAGGGTCAGGAGAATTTCCGCATTTCTACCCTGCTAATACAAGAAAAGTTTAAAACTTTTTCAAAATTATTATAAAAAGAGTATTAACTCCTGAAGAATGGGGAATGATCCCCTTAAAAGAAAGAGATTATATCCACCTTGAATAGAAAATCGCTGTCAAATATAACTACTGGGATTATGTTGATAGCTATAATAAAGCTCAGTTATGTGAGAATGCTAATAAAAAGCATTCATGGTTTATAAAGATTTCTTCTAATGTCTTCACTCCGCCAAATAATAAAAGCTTACTCTAACTGTTGCCAAGATTGATTATGTTTTGTAAAATATCCCTAAGTATATTTTACGATCCGTATTCATTTTGGTATCAGAGCCATGGGATTTTAGTATATATGGGTGATATATTTCAACACATTGTTTATTCATGAATTTCATAAAAGGAAGATCTACTGTTAAAAATAGTAGAATAGAGGAATATGATATACCGCAACATCTAGATCTACTTAATAAGTGGACTATTCCTAAGATACCTCCTCCTATTATATATCATATGGGAACTTTTGAGAAACTTGGTTTCAAACAGGTGATTAAAACCACAGAAGAAACTATTACTATTGATTGTGATCACCAGACTTTTAGATTATTATCTGATAACGATCTAGCCTCTTATAGGGATATTTATAGATTTATGCATATCGGCTTGGTTCAGGTAGCATTTAAGCCTCTTACTTTAAGAGGTCTACCTGATAGTTTTATACCAGCTTTACGAGATGGTAGAAATCATAATTGGAAGAAATCCCTTATAGGGACAATACAAACTAGTCTAGCTTATAGACCGGTTTATTTAAATGCTTATCCCAATTTACAAATTTCTTTGCAGGATGATAATTCTCTTAGATCATTAATGCTTAATGTTACACTTCATGGTTATGATTATAAGCCTGGAACTGAAATTGTTTGAATTTGTTATAGAATATATTATAAACTGTTACACACTTTAAATCCTATGTGTAAAATGATTGATTTCAAAAATGAAACTATTTTAATAGAAACTAATTTTGGGAAATCTAAAGTTGTCACTAGAAGGCCGATTAAGTGGGAAGAAATTGATTTTCCACAAGAATGGGTTATTGAGTGAACAGCCGGACTTAGGCATTGATACAGCTATACTATATGATAGGCTTAAGAACAATCCAAAAGCTAGGTCAAATGATCATACGGAAGCTGTTAAGAAAATCAAGACAAAGGTTAACAACCTTCCATGTCTTACTTTGGCAAACCCAAATTGGGAGAAGACGTTTGAAACGGACGCATCAGTTTTAGGATATGGTGGTGTTCTTACGCAATATTATCCTGATAGCAAGTGACATTATATTGTCCAATACTACTCAGGAAAATGGAATGTAGCTCAAAAGAATTATGCCACTGTAGCTAAAGAAATTTTGGCTACAGTGAAAAGTGTTCTTAAATTTCAAGGCGATCTTTATAATCAGAAATTTTTAATAAAAACTTATTGCCAAGCGGCAAAATTTATGTTTAATAAAGATTGTAAGCATGATGTTTCCAAAAAAAAATGTTTGCAAGATGGCAAGCATTATTAGCTCCATTTGATTTTAAGATTCATTATAAGAAAAGTTCTGATAATAGTCTGCCTGATTTTCTTACTAGAGAATACCTAAACTAATAATTGTTTCTCTTGCAGGATGAGACCTTCATGGCCCCCTTCACGGAAGGGACGAGGACGCGACGCAATCGAAGGAAGAGGAAATCATATCCTCTCTCAACTAGGAAACAAACAATTAGTAGCGAAAAATATTGCAACTACAAGCGGTAGCGGTCTTAATACAGACCATCCTATGTATAAGGAACTCATGTATTTTATACAATCCAAACAGATGAAGGATAATACTTCTCCAAACTATTCTACAATTCTAGTGGACGAAGAGTCAACAAAACTGTTTGACCAAAATGATAAAAAAGAAGTTATACTTCTATTAGAAAACACAGATTTACTGTGGAAACATGATCCATGGCAACTAATTGCCAGGTATTTAGATTCAGTTTGTTATACTACAACTGCGTGTAAATACAGGATGCACTATGAGATGATACTATCAGCCACAGGGTCAGGAGAATTTCCACATTTCTGCCCTGCTAATACAAGAAAAGGTTAAAACTTTTCCAAAATTATTATAAAAAGAGTATTAACTCCTGAAGAATGGGGAATGATCCCCTTAAAAGAAAGAGATTATATCCACCTTGAATAGAAAATCGCAGTCAAATATAACTACTGGGATTATGTTGATAGCTTTAATAAAGCTCAGTTATGTGAGAATGCTAATAAAAAGCATTCATGGTTTATAAAGATTTCTTCTAATGTCTTTACTCCGCCAAATAATAAAAGCTTTCACTAACTGTTGCCAAGATTGATTATGTTTTGTAAAATATCCCTAAGTATATTTTACGATCCGTATTCATTTTGGTATCAGAGCCATGGGATTTTGGTAGATATAGGTAATATATTTCAACACACTGTTTATTCATGAATTTCATAAAAGCAATATCTACTGTTAAAAATAGTAGAAAAGAAGAATATGATATACCGCAGCATCTAGATCTACTTAATAAGTGGACTATTCCTAAGATACCTCCTCCTATTATATATCATATGGGAACTTTTGAGAAACTTGGTTTCAAACAGGTGATTAAAACCAGAGAAGAAATTATTACTATTGATTGTGATCACCAGACTTTTAGATTATTATCTGATAACGATCTAGCCTCTAATAGGGATATTTATAGATTTATGCATATCGGCTTGGTTCAGGTAGCATTTAAGCCTCTTACTTTAAGAGGTATACCTGATAGTTTTAGAGCAGCTTTACGAAATGGTAGAAATCATAATTGGAAGAAATCCCTTATAGGGACAATACAAACTAGTCTAGCTTATGGACCGGTTTATTTAAATGCTTATCCCAATTTACAGATTTCTTTGCAGGATGATAATTCTCTTAGTTCATTAATGCTTAATGTTAAACTTCATGGTTATGATTATATGCCTGGCACTGAAATTGTTTGAATTTGTTATAGAATATATTATAAACTGTTACACACTTTAAATCCTATGTGTAAAATGATTGATTTCAAAAATGAAACTATTTTAATAGAAACTAATTTTGGGAAATCTAAAGTTGTCACTAGAAGGCCGATTAAGTGGGAAGAAATTGATTTTCCACAAGAATGGGTTATTGAGTGAACAGCTGGACTTAGCCATTGATACAGCTATACTATATGATAGGCTTAAGAACAATCCAAAAGCTTGGTCAAATGATCATACGAAAGCTGTTAAGAAAATCAAGACAAAGGTTAACAACCTTCCATGTCTTACTTTGGCAAACCCAAATTGGGAGAAGACGGTTGAAACGGACGCATCAGTTTTAGGATATGGTGGTGTTCTTACGCAATATTACCCTGATAGCAAGCGACATTATATTGTCCAATACTACTCAGGAATATGGAACGCAGCTCAAAAGAATTATGCCACTGTAGTTAAAGAAATTTTGGCTATAGTGAAAAGTGTTCTTAAATTTCAAGGCGATCTTTATAATCAGAAGTTTTTAATAAAAACTTATTGCCAAGCGGCAAAATTTATGTTTAATAAAGATTGTAAGCATGATGTTTCTAAACAAATGTTTGCAAGATGGCAAGCATTATTAGCTCCATTTGATTTTGAGATTCATTATAAGAAAGGTTCTGATAATAGTCTGCCTGATTTTCTTACTAGAGAATACCTAAACTAATAATTGTTTCTCTTGCAGGATGAGACCTTCATGGCCCCCTTCACGGAAGGGACGAGGACGCGACGCAATCGAAGGAAGAGGAGGTCATATCCCCTCTCAGTTAGGAAACAAAAAATTAGTAGCGACAAATATTATGACTACAAGCAATAGCGGTCTTAATACAGACCATCCTATGTATAAGGAATTCATGATTTTATGCAATCCAAACAGGTGATGGATAATACTCCTCCAACCTATACCACAATTCTAGTGGACAAAGAGTCCATAGAAGTGTTTGACCAAAATGATAAAAAAGAAGTTACACTTCTTTTAGAAAACACAGATTTACAGTGGAAACATGATCCATGGCAACTAATGGCTAGGTATTTAGATTCAGTTTATTATACTACAACTACGAATAAATACAGGATGCACTATGAGATGATCCTCTCAGCCACAGGGTCAGGAGAATTTCCACATTTCTACCCTGCTAATACAAGAAAAGGTTATAACTTTTCCAAAATTATTATAAAAAGAGTATTAACTCCTGAAGAATAGGGAATGATCCCCTTAAAAGAAAGAGATTATATCCACCCTGAACAAAAAATCGCAATCAAATATAAATACTAGGATTATGTTGATAGCTTTTATAAAGCTCAGTTATGTAAGAATGCTAATAAAAAACATTCACGGTTTATAAAGATTTTTCCAAATGTCTTTACTCAACCGAATAGTAAAAACTTTCATTAACTGTTGCCAGGATTGCTTATGTTTTGTAAAAGATCCTCAAGTATATTGTACGATCCGTATTCATTTTGGTATCAGAGCCATGGGATTTTAGTAGCTATAGGTGATATATTTCAACACACTATTTATTCATGAATTTCATAAAAGGAAGATCTACTGTTAAAAATAGTAGAAAAGAGGAATATAATATACCGCAACATCTAGATCTACTTAATAAGTGGGCTATTCCTAAGATACCTTCTCGTATTATATATCAGATGGGAACTTTTGAGAAACTTGGTCTCAAATAGGTGGTTAAAACCAAGGAAGAAACTATTACTATTGAGAGTGATCACCAGACTTTTAGATTATTATCTGATAACGATCTAGCCCCTTATAGGGATATTTATAGATTTATGCATATTGGCTTGGTTTAGGTGGTATTTAATCCCCTTACTTTAAGAGGTCTACCTGAAAGTTTTATAGCAACTTTACGAGATGGTACAAATCATAATTGGAAGAAATCCCTTATAGAGACAATACAAACTAGTCTAGCTTATGGACCAGTTTATTTTAATGCTTATCCCAATTTACAGATTTCTTTGCAGGATGATAATTCTCTTAGTTCTTTAATGCTTAATGTTAAACTTCATGGTTATGATTATATGCCTGGCACTGAAGTTGTTTGCATTTGTTATAGAATATATTATAAACTGTTACACACTTTAAATCTTATGTGTAAAATGATTGATTTCAAAAATGAAACTATTTTAATAGGAACTAATTTTGGGAAATCTAAGCTTGTCACTAGAAGGCCGATTAAGTGGGAAGAAATTGATTTTCCACAAGAATGGGTTATTGAGGGAGCAGCCCTTCCTAAAAATAATATAAATGACGAAGTTTCAGAAATTGAATTGTTGAATGATGGAACTGTAAAAATTAAATTTTCTGATTTAATTGTGTTGCATAATAAAATTGAGAGTCACAGCATATATTCTAGACTGACTAGATCTGATTCTTCATATATCTCTCATGTTGATTATTTTGTTCAGGCTCCTTCTAGAACATCTACTTCTCATATTAGAGAAAATTATAGATATGATAATATAAAAATTGGTAGAGATAATATTGCTAGACCTATCCCGCGGCCCAGCTCAGATCTGGATATAACTGAATCTGAAATGAATTTCCCAGATGGGTTATCAACATAAACTGTTTTATGATGTCTACAAATCAAATTGATTTTAGTCCGGGGTCACCGGCAAGAGAAAAGATTTCGAAAGAATTTCAAAAATCTAGATGGAAATCTTTCCGAAAATGGTTTTTCAGAAATTTTAATAAAGAAGAACAAAAGAGTTTTCAGGAAGAATTTTATAGGGATCTTATTGAATCAAAAGATAAAATGTTTTAATTGCTTTTGTTCCTTGGTTTATGAGTAAGCATGTTTATAACTATATCTCTATGATTGGAAGAGATTTTACCCTAAGTAATGGAGAAATTGCTAAATTAGTTTTTCCCCCATTACAATCTTTTCAAATTAATAAGATGACAGGACTGTGCATGTTAATGCTTTTTCAAAATTGTTTGAAGATAATATTGCTCTAGTTTCTATACAGCATATTATTGTTATGATTAAGCAGCATAATTATGCGAATATTTATATCAGCATATTAGATGAGCATATTGCGTTGCTTCATGAAAAAGTTGAAAAACTTCTTGCTCAGCTCAGTTTCGATCCTAAAGGGAAAGGTAAAATTGCTCAACCTAGCATACAGCCTTCCCCGGAAATTGAGAATTTCAAAATGAAAGACTTCTCTGATTTAGAGAATTTCTTGGAAAAGACTTTCAAAGGTAATAACCTTAATCCTCTAAAGGTTAATAACCTTGCAGGAGAGGAAAGTAGACGTAATATGGAGTTTTCTGATGAGATTAATAAATTCTCAGAAAAATATACCAGAAAACCAGTTCAAAGGATGTACTACTATCCTAGACCAACTCCCCAAGACGTGCTCATGGAAGAGCATGAACATATTATAACTAATAGTTATAATGGAAAAGAAATCTATGAATGGAACATACATGGGTATACAGATAGACAGATTTATACAATTGTGCATAGAATGTTAATGTACAGCACTATCTGTAAGACTAACAAGAATGATGATAAGACTATTGCAGATATGATAACGGCAAGCTTTACAGGCCAACTAAAAGGTTGGTGGCATAACTTTCTTAACCAGCAGCAAAGAGATACTATTCTCCAAGCAGTCAAGCAGAAGGGACAGGAGGTTACCCAAAATGTTGTTTATACTTTAGTTCTTAATATTATTGAACATTTCTCTAGAAGATGGTCAGATAATAGTGAAACCATCAGGACCTTACTGCAGAACCTTAGATGTAAGACTTTTACATCATTTAGGTTCTACAAAGATGTCTTTCTTTGTAGAGTCATGGAGCTGCCAAAGTGTAATAGCACTTATTGGAAATCCAAATTTATTGATAGATTGCTAGCCTTGTTTGCGGAAAGAGTTAGAAAAACTCAGAGAGGTGAAGGACATAGTATTAACTATGGTGATTATACTTATGGAAAACTAATAACTGCTTGTGTGCAGGAAGGACTCTCTTTATGCAATGAGATCAAGTTGAATCAAGAAATTAAAATGCAGCGTCTTAATGAAAGACAACAATTGAGAGAATTCTACGAGCAATTCACTCTAGATATTCCTAAGACTGCTTCTAAGGATAAAAAAGAGAATCAAAAGGAGAAGCATTCTTCCAAAAATAGATCTTCCAAAAAAGATTATAAAGAATGGAAGAGAAAAAGGATTGAAAGAAACTAGCATAGAGCTGAAGGAAGGAAAAGCGAAAAAAGATTTTATAAATCTAAACACAAATATGACAAGTCAGATACTTGCCACAAATGTGGAAGATTTGGCCATTATGCAAGAGATTGCAGAGTCAAGGAAAAGATAAAAAGCCTTGACATAGAAGATAATCTTAAAGATTCTCTTTATAAGATAATGCTTAATTCTGATTTAGGAAAATCAGATTCAGAATATAGCATCCAAAAGGAATCCTCTACAAGTGAAGATCTCAAAGCTCTTCACGAGGAAGATTATATGTCTTCAGAAGATGATTGCTTGCCTTGTCAGCATGGATTGGAGTGTGACAAGGAAGGGGAAGAAGATGATCTTTATAAGATCTATTCCCAGTTTAAGGAAGTAAGTATCAATGTCATTGATAATGACAAGATCATAGAGCTCTTACAAACGGTAAAGGATCCGGAGATAAGAGCCAAGATTATTGATAAGATTAGTAATACTGCATCTACCTCTAAGAATCGTATTACATAGGAGATTTCGACCAAAGATGGTTCATAAACCATGGCAGAAGTTAAAAATCTTCTACTAGAAAGAAGGAAACTTATAAGTTCTCCTACTACGATCAGTGATCTTTAACAAGAGATTAATAATCTCAAAGAAGACACTCAACACCTCAAAGAAAAGAATGTTTCAACGAAGTCTGACTTGATAGATTTGAGACTAGAAAAAATTTGAGTAATAACTCAGCATCTTCATCTTCATATGAAGGAGAGAGTAATAATCTCGATTTCCTAAAAAACCTGAATTTTGGTAATACTAAAGGTGATTTTTTACAAAGTTTAAAAGCTTTTACTGCTCAAAAGTTTTATATGAAAATTACTCTTCTCATAGATTACAATTATAAAAAAGAATTTATTTCCCTTATTGATAGTGAAGCTGATTTAAATTGCATTCAGGAAGGACTTATCCCTTCAAGGTATTTTCATAGAACTACTCACAGCTTCAGATTTGCAAATGGTAGTAAAATGAATACTGAATTTAAATTGCCTAAAGCTTTTATTTGTAAAGGAAAAAATTGTGTTCCTCAAAGCTTTGTTTTAGTAAAAGATATTACTAACCAAATTATTTTGGGAGTACCATTTATAAATGATATTATTCCCCTTACCTATTGAGATAATGAAAAAATTATTGGTACTTGGAATGATAAACCTTTTATATTAGAATTTATTACTAAACCTTTTCTGAGGATGATTAATGAATTAACCTCGGAAATGATTTTGAAAAATAATCAGGTCAGTTTTATCAAAGGTGAAATCTATAGCATTGAGATTGATAATATTCTCCAAAATCCTAAATTACAAGATAAGATTGCTATACTACAGAATCAGCTCTCCCTTGATATATGCGGAGATTATCCAAATGCTTTTTGGATTAGAAAGAAGAATGTTGTTAGTCTTCCATATGAAGATAACTTTATTGAGGATAATATTCCTACAAAAGCAAGGCCCTGCCAGATGAACTCAGATTATCTGGAATTATGCAAAAAAGAGATTGAGTCTTTGCTTCAGAAAGGCCTTATAAGGCATTCCAAGTCTCCATGGTCTTGTACAACTTTCTATGTTAATAAACATGTTGAACAAGAAAGAGGTTCCCCAAGGTTGGTCATCAATTATAAACCGCTTAATAAAGCATTATGATGGATCAGGTATCCGATTCCTAATAAAAAGGATTTATTAGATAGAGTCTATGATGCTATTATATTTTCTAAATTTGATTTGAAATCAGGATATTGGGAGATTCAAATAGTTGAATCTGACAGGTTTAAAACAACTTTTAATGTCCCTATGGGTCAATATGAATGGAACGTTACGCCTTTTGGGTTAAAAAATGCTCCATCAGAATTTCAAAAAGTTATGAATGATATTTTCTTACCTTATACAAATTTCATAATAGTCTATATAGATGATATTCTTGTATTTTCAAAAAATATAGAAACTCATTTTAGACATCTTGATTTATTCAAGAAAATCATTATGCAAAATGGTTTGGTACTATCCAGTCCAAAAATCTCTTTATTTCAAACTAAGGTCAGATTTTTGGGTCATTATATTGAGAAAGGTAATATCAATCCAATTAATAGGAGTATTGAGTTTGCATCTAAATTCCCTAATATTTTTACTAATAAAACACAACTACAGAGATTTCTTGTAAGTCTAAATTATGTTGCTCCGTTTATAAGGGATGTAGCCATTGATACAGCTATACTATATGATAGGCTTAAGAACAATCCAAAAGCTTAGTCAAATGATCATACTAAAGCTGAAGACAAAGGTTAAAAACCTTCCATGTCTTACTTTGGCAAACCCAAATTGGGAGAAAATGGTTGAAACAGACGCATCAGATTTAGGATATGGTGGTGTTCTTACGCAATATTGCCCTGATAACAAGCAACATTATATTGTCCAATTCTACTCAGGAAAATGGAATGCAGCTCAAAAGAATTATGCCACTGTAGCTAAAGAAATTTTGGTTATAGTGAAAAGTGTTCTTAAATTTCAAGGCGATCTTTATAATCAGAAGTTTTTAATAAAAACTGATTGACAAGCGGCAAAATTTATGTTTAATAAAGATTGTAAAATGTTTCTAAACAAATGTTTGCAAAATGGCAAGCATTATTAGCTCCATTTGATTTTGAGATTCATTATAAGAAAGGTTTAGATAATAGTCTGCCTGATTTTCTTACTAGAGAATACCTAAACTAATAATTGTTTCTCTTGCAGGATAAGACCTTCATGGCCCCCTTCATGGAGGGAAAGAGGACCCGGCTCAGCCGGAGGAAGAGGAGGTCATATCCTCTCTCAGCTAGGAAACAAACAATTAGTAGCGGCAAATATTGCGACTACAATCGGTAGCGGTCTTAATACAGACCATCCAATTTATAAGGAATTCATGGATTATATGCAATCCAAACAGGTGAAGGATAATACTCCTCCAACCTATTCCACAATTCTAGTGGACTAAGAGTCAACAAAAGTGTTTGACCAAATTGATAAAAAAGAAGTTATACTTCTTTTTGAAAACACAGATTTACGGTGGAAACATGATCCATGGCAACCAATGGTCAGGTATTTAGATTCAGTTTGCTATACTACAACTGTGTATAAATACAAGATGCATTATGAGATGATACTCTCTGCCACAGGGTCAGGAGAATTTCAGCATTTCTACCCTGCTAATACAAGAAAAGTTTACAACTTTTCCAAAATTATTATTAAAAGAGTTTTAACTCCTGAAGAATGGGGAATGATCCCCTTAAAAGAAAGAGATTATATCCACCCTAAACAGAAAATCGCAGTCAAATAGAATTACTGGGATTATGTTAATAGCTTTAATAAAGCTCTGTTATATGAGAATGTTAATAAAAAGCATTCATGGTTTATAAAGATTTGTTCTAATGTCTTTACTCAGCCAATTCCAAATTTGTTCTGCAAGGGGTGGACTTTATATGGTCCGACGATAAAAATTCTACCAGAACAATACAGAATTTTATATTCATAATGGATTGATATATCCCCCAACCTTATAAGCATGGAGCAAGATAATATCTTCTTCGAAGGGATGTCTGTGATGTACTTTTTTATAGAGTTCTTGATCCCATGGATTATGAAATGGAACGTAGAAGTTCATAATACTTCTGAAGGATTCCCTTGTCTACAATGAACTTTTTATACGATATTTTGGAGCAAGTTAATTAATAAAGACCTTGAAGGCAAAGTTCATGGTCAAGAGATTTTGGACCTAATTAATGATACAATTAATAAATATCATGTCCATGAAATATCAAAACCACAAGATGATACTCTTAGTCCTTTTAAACAGAATACAAGAAAACTTCACATGAAGAAGGGAATAATATCCAAATCAGAGGCTATAGCCTTATACATAGAAGAAGTCAAGAAAGATTTAATAAAACATCTTGATATAGAAATTGCAGATGATATATCCATGACATCAGCAAGCCACACCAATCAAGATGATGAGGCGTGTATGGCGGGAGAAGCCCAGAGTGATCATAGCACCGAAGAAATTGATATTGATGCTCTCTTCAAGAAATTCCAAGAGCAAGTGGAGGAATCCTCTGACAAAGCCACCTGCAAAGGCAAAGGGAAGATATAAATGAAGGCCCCACAAAAACTTCAATAATAAGGGTATCTTTAATAAAGAAGGAGACTTTTTAGAAGACTCCAAAAGACTTTAATAAAGAAAAATATAGGCGCCAAAAGTAATGTCGGCCATATGTATTAATGGAGAAGGCCACGTTCCTTTGTCGACCTTATCTCCTTGTTATTGGCCATTGTAAAGATTGTGGGCTACCCTTTTTATTCGGTTTTGATTTTTCAACCTCTATATAAGAGGATGTAAGTTTTAGTAAAGAGGCAGGTTTTAGAACCCCCTCTCTCTATATATTTCTCTATCTTTTGTAAACATTTCCTTTGTAAGTTTCTCTAAGTTTGAATAAAAGCTTTCAGTTTGGTTTGTTCATCAGCGGGTTTGGAGCTCGACTCCAGGTACGGTTTCCTTTTATAATATACTCTTATGTATTTAGCCTAATGATAGGCTAAACTGTTTGTGTTGAGTTGTATCATACTAAGTCACTATAAGTAGATGGCATTTTGTGTCTGTTGTAAAGGCGTTTTATACAGTAGTACTGAGGTCTAGTATAAGTAATCCAGGCAGGTTTCTGAAAGGCAGTCGAAGAGATTGGATGGATTACCCGATTAATTACCCGAGGTGCGGGCAGACCCGGGCGGACCCGAATAGTAGAAGCTTTCATTAACTGTTGCCAGGATTGTTTATGTTTTGTAAAAGATCCTTAAGTATACTGTACAATCCATATTTATTTTGAGCCATGGACTTTTAGTAGCTATAGGTGGTATAGTTCAACACACTGTTTACTTATGAATATCATAAAAGGAAGGTCTATTGTTAAAACCAGTAGAAAAGAGGAATATGATATACCGCAACATCTAGATCTACTTAATAAGTGGACTATCCCTAAGATACCGCCCCGTATTAGATATCATATGGGAACTTTTGAGAAACATGGTCTCAAACAGGTGGTTAAAACCATAGAAGAAACTATTACTATTGATAGTGATCATCAGACTTTTAGATTATTATCTGTAAATGATTTGGCCCCTTATAGGGATATTTATAGATTTATGCATATTGGCTTAGTACAGGTGGCATTCAAGCCCCTTACTTTAAGAGGACTACCAGAAAGTTTTATAGCAGCTTTACGTGATGGTATAAATCATAATTGGAAGAAGTCCCTTATAGGAACAATTCAGACTAGTCTGGCATATGGACCAGTTTATTTTAATGCTTACCCTAACCTGCAGATTTCTTTGCAAGCTGAGAACTCATTAAGTTCCCTTATGTTAAATGTTAAACTTTATGGTTATGATTATATGCCTGGTACTGAAGTGGTGTGCATCTGTTATAGAATTTATTATAAACTTTTAGACACTTTAAATCCTATGTGTAAAATGATTGACTTCAAATATGAAACTATTTTAATAGAAACTAATTTTGGGAAGTCTAAGGTGGTTACTCGAAGACCTATTAAGTGGGAAGAGATTGATTTTCCACAAGAATGGGTTATTGAGGGAGTAGCCCTTCCTAAAAATAATAATAATGCTGAAGTTTCAGAAATTGAACAGTTGAATGATGGAACTGTAAAAATAAAATTTTCTGATTCAATTATTTCTACATAACAGAATTGATAGTCAAAGCATGTCTTCTAGATTGACCAGATCTGATTCTTCTTATATATCTCCTGTTGACTATATTGTACAGGTTCCTTCTAGAGCATCTACTTCTCAGATTAGAGAAAATTATAGATGTGATAATATAAAAATTGATAAAGATAATATTGCTAGACATATTCCTAGGCCCAGCTCACATCTTGATGTTACTGAATCTGAAATGAATTTCCCAGATGGGTTATCAACATAAACTGTTTTATGATGTCTACAAATCAAATTGATTTTAGTCCGAGATCACCGGCAAGAGAAGAGATTTCGAAAGAATTTCAGAAATTTAGATGGAAACCTTTCCGAAAATGGTTCTTCAGAAATTTTAATAAAGAAGAACAAAAGAGTTTTCAGGAAGAATTTTATAAGGATTTTATTGAATCAAGACAAAATGTTTTAGTTACTTTTGTTCCTTGGTTTATGAGTAAGCATGTTTATAACTATATCTCTATCATTGAAAGAGATTTTACTTTAAGTAATGGAGAAATTACTAAATCAATTTTTCCCCTATTACAATCTTTTCAAATTAATAAAGATGATAGGACGGTGCATTTTAATGCTTTTTCAAAATTGTTTGAAGATAATACTGCTCTAGTTACTACACAGCATATAAATGTTATGATTAAGCAGCATAACTATGCATATATTTATATCAGCATATTAGGTGAGCATATTGCTTCTCTTCATGATAAAGTTGATAAACTTCTTGCTCAGCTCAGTTCCGATCCTAAAGGTAAAGGTAAAATTGCTCAACCCAACATTCAGCCTCCCCTGGAAATTGAGAATTTCAAGTTAAAGGACTTCTCTAATCTAGAGAATTTCTTGGAAAAGACTTTCAGAGGTAATAACCTTAAACCTCTAAAGGTTAACGGTCTTTCAGGAGAAGAAAGTAGTCGTAATATGGAGTTTTCTGATTAGATAAATAAAATCTCAGAAAAATATGCCAGAAAACCAGTTCAAAGGATGTACTACTATCCTAGACCTACTCCCCAAGACGAGCTCATGGAAGAGCATGAACATATTATAACTAATAGTTATAATGGAAAATAAATCTATGAATGGAACATAGATGGGTATACAGATAGACAGATTTATACAATTGTGCATAGAATGTTGATGTATAGCACCATATGTAAGACTAACAAGAATAATGATAAGACTATTACAGATATCATAACGGTAGGATTTACAGGCCAATTGAAAGGTTGGTGGGATAATTATCTCAATCAACGGCAAAGAGATACTATTCTCCAAGCAGTCAAACAGGAGGGACAAGAGGTTACCCAAAATGTTGTTTATACTTTAGTTCTTAATATTATTGAACAATTCTCAACAAGATGGTCAAATAATAGTGTAACCATCAAGACCTTACTACAAAACCTCATATGTAAGACTCTTACATCATTTAGGTTTTATAAGGATGTCTTTCTTTGTAGAATCATGGAGCTGCCAGAGTGTAAAAGCGCTCATTGGAAATCCAAATTTATTGATGGATTGCCGGCCTTATTTGCTAAAAGATTTAGAAAAACTCTCAGAGGTGAAGGACATAATATTAACTATAATGATTATACTTATGGCAAACTAATAAGTGCTTGTGTGCAGGAAGGACTCTCTTTATGCAATGAGATTAAGTTGAATCAACAGATCAAAAGACATCGTCTTAATGAAAGACAACAATTGGGAGAATTATGTGAGCAATTCACTCTAGATATTCCTAAGATTGCTTCTAAGGATAGAAAAGAGAAGCAAAAGGAGAAGCATTCTTCCAAAAATAGATCTTCCAAAAAGGATTATAAAGAATGAAAGAGGAAAAGAATTGAAAGAAAAGAAAGAAGAGCTGAAGGAAGAAAAAGCGAAAAAATATTTTATAAATCTAGACGCAAGTATGACAAGTCAGATACCTGCCACAAATGTGGAAGATTTGGCCATTACGCAAGAGATTGCAGAATCAAGGAAAAGATAAAAAGTCTTGACATAGAGGATAATCTTAAAGATTCTCTTTATAAGATAATGCTTAATTCTGATTCAGGATATAGCAGCCAAAAGGAATCCTCTACAAGTGAAAATCTCAAAGCGCTTCACCAAGAAGATTATATGTCTTCAGAAGATGATTGCTTACCATGTCAATAGGGTCTGGAGTGTGACAAGGAAGGGGAAGAAGATGATCTTTATAAGATCTATTCCTAGTTTAAGGAACTGAGTATCAATGTCATTGATAATGACAGGATCATAGAGCTCTTACAAACGGTAAATGATCCGGAGATAAAAGCCCAGATTATTGATAAAATCAGTAATACTGCATCTACCTCTAAGAATCATATTATAGAGGAGATTCCGACCAAAGAGGGTTCATATACCATGGAAGAAGTAAAAAACTTCTACTATAAAGGAGGAAACTTATAAGTTCTCCTACTACGATCAATGATCTAAAACAAGAGATTAATAATCTCAAAGAGGACATTCAACACCTCAAAGAAAAGAATGTCATCATAGAAGTTCGACTTGATAGCTTTGAGACTCGAAAGGATTTGAATAATAACTCAGCATCATCATCTTCATATGAAAGAGAGAGTAATAACCTCAATTTTCTTAAAAACCTGAATTTTGGTAATACCAAAGGTGATTTTTTACAAAGTTTAAAAGCTTTTACTTCTCAAAAGTTTTATACGAAAATTACTCTTCTTATAGATTACAATTATAAAAAAGAATTTATTGCTCTCATTGATAGTGCAGCTGATTTAAATAGTATCCAAGAAGGACTTATCCCTATGAGGTATTTTCATAAAACTACTCACAGCTTAAGATCTGCAAATGGTAGTAAAATGAATATTGAATTTAAATTGCCTAAAGCTTTTATTTGCAAGGGAAAAAATTTTGTTCCTCAAAGCTTCATTTTGGTAAAAGATATCACTAACCAAATTATTTTGGGAGTACCTTTTATAAATGATATTTTTTCACTTACTTATTGGGATACTGAAAAAATTATTGGTACTTGCAATAATAAACCGTTTATTTTAGAATTTTTTACTAAACCTTTTACGAGGATGATTAATGAATTAACCTCGAAAATGATTTTAAAAAATAATCAGGTTAGTTTTATCAAAGGGGAAATCAATAGCATTGAGATTGATAATATTCTCCAAAATCCTAAACTACTGGATAAGATTGATATATTACAGAATCAGTTCTCTCTTGATATATGCGGAGATCATCCAAATACTTTTTGGAATAGAAAGAAGCATGTTGTTAGCCTCCCTTATGAGGATAACTTTATTGAGGATAATATTCCTACAAAAGCAAGGCCCTGCCAGATGAACTCAGATTATTTGGAATTATGCAAAACAGAGATTGAGTCTTTGCTTCAGAAAGGCCTTATAAGGCATTCCAAGTCTCCATGGTCTTGTACAACTTTTTATGTTAATAAGCACGCTGAACAATAAAGAGGTGCCCACATGTTGGTCATCAATTCTAAACCGCTTAATAAAGCATTACGATGGATCAGGTACCCTATCCCTAATAAAAAGGATTTATTAGACAAAGTTTATGATGCTATCATATTTTCTAAATTTGATTTAAAATCAGGTTATTGGCAGATTCAAATTGAGGAGTCTGATAGGTTTAAAATAGCTATCAATGTCCCTATGGGTCAATTTGAATGGAACGTTATGCCTTTCGGTTTAAAGAACGCTCCATCAGAATTTCAAAAAATTATGAATGATATTTTCATGCCATATAGTAATTTCATTATAGTTTACATAGATGATACTTTGGTATTTTCAAAAAATATAGAAACTCATTTTAAACATCTTGATTTATTTAAGAAAATAATTATCCAAAATGGTTTGGTTTTGTCTTCTCCCAAAATATCTTTATTTCAAATTAAGGTCAGATTTTTGGGTCATCATATTGAGAAAAGGAATATTATTCCCATCAATAGAAGTTTTGAATTTGCTTCTAAGTTTCCTGATGTTATTACTAACAAGACGCAGCTGCAGAGATTCCTTGGAAGTCTAAATTATGTTGCCCCTTTTATAAAGGACTTAGCCATTGATACGGCTATATTATATGACAGGCTTAAGAACAATCCAAAATCTTGGCCAAATGATCATACTGAAGTTGTTAAGAAAATTAAGACAAAGGTTAAAAACCTTCCATGTCTTACTTTGGCAAACCCAAATTAGGAGAACAGTGGAAACAGACGCGTCGAATTTAGGATATGGTGGTATTCTTACACAATATTGTCCGGATAATAAATGTCATTATATTATTCAGTTCTACTCTGGTAAATGGAACAATGCCCAAAAGAACTATGCCACTGTAGCAAAAGAGATTTTGGCTATAGTGAAAAGTGTGCTTAAGTTTCAGGGAATCTCTACAATCAGAAGTTTTTAATAAAAATTGATTGTCAATCGGCAAAGTTTATGTTTAATAAAAATTGTAAACATGATGTTTCTAAACAAATGTTTGCAAGATGGCAAGCTTTATTAGCACCTTTTGATTTTGATATTCAATACAAAAAAGACGAAGATAATAGCCTTCCTGATTTTCTTACAAGAGAATGCTTAAACTGATGAATTATTTATCTTTCAGGATGAGACCGTCATGGCCCCCATCTACAAGGAGGGGAAGAGGACAAGGCACAACAAGAGGAGGTCATATCCTCGCTCAGCAAGGAAATAAACAATTAGTAGCAGCAAATATTGCTTCTACAAGTGCTAGTGGTCTTAATACAGACCATCTTATGTATAAGGAATTCATGGATTTTATGCAATCCAAACAAGAAAAGGATAATACTCCTCCAACTTATTCCAATATTAGTGGATGAAGAAAGCACGGAAGTGTTTGATATGAATGATAAAAAAAGAAGCTATACTTATTTTAGAAAACAATGATTTATGATGGAAACATGATACGTGGGAGCTAATGGCCAGGTATTTAGATTCAATTTGTTATACTACAACTGCGTATAAATACAGGATGCACTATGAGATAATACTCTCAGCAATAGGGTCAGCAGAATTCCAGCATTTTTACCCTGCTAATACTAGAAAATTTTATAACTTTTCAAAGATTATTATAAAGAAAGTTCTTACTCCAGAAGAATGGGGAATGGGCCTCTTAAAGGAAATGGATTATATCCCTGAGCAAAAGATCGTTGTAAAATACAATTACTGGGATTACGTTGACAGCTTTAATAAAGTTTTGTTATATGAGAATGCTAATAAAAAGCATTGATGGTTTATAAAGATTTGTTCTAATGTCTTTACACAGCCAATCCCAAATTGGTTTTGTAAATGGTGGACTTCATACGGTCCTTCAATAAAAATACTTCCAGAGCAATACAAGCAATTATATTCGAAATGGTTACACATATCCCCCAAGCTTATAAGCATGGAGAGAGATAATATCTTCTTCAAAGGAATGTCTGTAATGTACTTTTTCATAGAATTTTCAATTCCATGGATTATGAAATGGAATGTAGAAGTTAATAATACTTCTGAGGGATTTCCATGTTTACAACGAACTTGTTATACAAAGTTCTAGAGCAAGTTAATAAACAAAGATCTAGAAGGCAAGGTCCATGGCCAGGAAATTCTAGATTTAATAAATGATTCAATTAATAAATACCATGACCAGGAGATATCTAAACCATAATAAGATGTTCATAGTCCATTTAAACAAATTGCACGGAAACTTCACATGAAGAAGGGAATAATATCTAGGTCAGAGGCTATCGCCTTATACATGGAAGAAGTCAAGAAAGACTTAATAAAAAATCTTGATATAGATATAGAAGATGATATTTCCATGACATCAGCAAGTCACACCAATCAAGATGATGAGGCGCGTATGGCGGGAGAAGCCCAGAGTGATCATAGCACTGAAGAAATTGATATTGATGCTCTTTTCAAAAAATTCCAAGAGCAAGTGGAGGAATCCTCCGACAAAGCCACCTGCAAAGGCAAAGGGAAATCGTGAACGAAGGCCCCACAGAATTAAATAATAGGGGTAATATGACAGAAGACTTTAATAAAGAAGAAAGCATCTTTAATAAAGATAAAGTGGACGCTAAAAGTCATGTCGGCCACATGGTGTAGTGGAGAAGGCCACATTTGTTTGTCGACCTTATCTCTTTGTTATTGGCCACTGTAAAGATATTGGGCCATCATTTCTATTAGTTCTGAGTTTCCAACCTCTATATAAGAGGATGTAAGATTTAGTTAAGAGGCAGGTTTTAGAACCTCCTCCTCTCTCTATCTCTCTTTGTAATATTTTGTAAGTTTCTCGAAGTTTGAATAAAAGCTTTCAGTTTGGTTTGTTCATCAGCAGGTTTGGAGCTCGTCTCCAGGTATTATTTCTCTTATATTTTGTATTCCTTTATGCATTTAGCCTAAATGATAGGCTAACCTACTTGTGTTGAACTGTATCATACTAAGTTACTATAAGTAGATGGCGTTTGTGTCTATTATGAAGACAATTTGAATAGTTAGAACTGAGGTCAGATGTAGGTTACCCAGGCAGGTTATTGAAAGGCTGTCGAAAAGATCCGTTGGATTACCCCGTGGATGAGGGTGGACCCGGATAGTAGAAGCTTTTAATAATAATAATAATAATAATATCTATGAATTATTTATGTAATTTTATATTTCAATACAATATTCAATATTTTGATATTTTACTTATAACTACCAAATACCATATTGAACATCAAAAAATTTAAAAATGTATATCATATACTATATTGGATACCAAAAAATTTAAAATATATACTCTTTTCGTTTCAATTTGTTTGACTTACTTTCCGTTTTAGTCCATTTAAAAAATGAATGGATCTTTCATTTTTAGCAATTTTTTAATTCTAACTTTTTGCATAACATGTATAAGACCACAAGATTAAAAGATATTTTAGTACATTTGACAAACCTGTAATTTATACCATAAGATTTTAAAAAATTCGTTACTTTCTTAAATTTCGTATCAAGTCGAAACATGTCACTCAATTCGAAACAGAAGGAATATCATAATTTATATCAATTACCATAAAACTTAAATCATGATACAAAATTTTTGATTTGGTATGCTAATTCATATCCTTACCCCTAAAGGTTCGTTTAGTACAAAGGATAAAGATTAATTAATTGGAATAAGTTTATTTCATGTTTGGTGAAATAAACTTAATTACCTCGAGATTATAATATTATTTTTATTTCACATTAAAAATAAAATAATAATCTTGTAATAATATATTTCAAAAAATTAATTTCGAGACAACTTATTAACCGACCAAAGGAGACTGAGGACCCATTTGGTAGGAGGTATTAATCAAAATAGTCCATGGATTAAAATTTAGTCCAACAAAAATATTGTTTTGTTACTTTATTTAACCTAATACATGGATTAGTTATACCTCATACAAGGTCTTATTTTATCCCTAGAAAAGGGAGGGATAATTAATCCAAGGTTTAACAATCCTTGGATAAGACCCCTAAATGACTAAACTATCTCCAAATCTTTTTTCCTAATTTTTTTTTGTAATTTAATGCTCTTTTTTATTTATATGAGAATATTTATAAATATTCTTTTAAATTCTCTAAATTCGTTCCATGTAATTTGATGATTTCACAAATTAATATTTTTTTCTCCATGTTTGATTTGTTATATTGAGTTGGTTTTTTCGTTTTTTTAAAAAAATATAGTTCATCGATTGAGCATTTGAACTATTTTTTAAAAAAATGAGCTTTGTGTATTTGAACAATTTAAGTAGCCTTAATATATGTTAAGTTTAAGGTTAATATACCGTGCTATTAAGGATCTCTATGGTGGCATATCACACCTCAAAATTTAATAATAATTTTTTTAATATATTTTAGTATTTAATTTGACATATTAAATGAAATATAAAATCTCATAATAACTCAAGGGTATAATAGGAAAGAAACTTTTTCTAGAATTTTAAACCAAACATAAGATTAAATGGGAAACATGAATCAAACACTTGATAAAAACTAATCCCTGCATTACTAAACCCTGCATTACTAATCCCTACATTAATAATCCATGCATTAGTAATCCCTGCACTATGCATCTTTGTACCAAACGACCCCTGAGTATATTGGGACTTTGAATTAAGGGTGACAAGAAGGTGTCAAAATAAAATGGCGGTGACATAAGTCTTAATTATTGAGTGTAGGTGACAATTATGTAATTAAGGATTAAGGATTGTGGGAGTTGCCCTCAACTTTTAAAATTGACAGTTTGGTCCATTGTATTAAATGAGGGGTAAAAGGGTAAATGACTAAAACTTAATTTAACCAATTTTGGTGGGAACTAAAACTGGAGGGAAGTCAGTGAACTGAACCAAAAGGGTAAATAAAAGCTCTTCTTCTCCTTCTCCTCCTCCTTCTCCTCCTCCTCCTCCTCCTCCTCCTCCTCCTCCTCCTCCTTCTTCTTCTTCTTCTTGCTTGCTTGCTTTCTTCCCGTTCTCTTCATCCTCCTCTTCTTCCTCCTCCTCTTCTTCTTCCTCCTCTTCCTTTCTCCTCCTTCTCCTCCTTTTCCTCCTCCTACTCCTACTCCTCCTTCTCCTCCTCCTCCTCCTCATTCTTCTCATTTTTCTCCATCTTCTTCTTCGTCTTCTTCTTCTTCTTCGTCTTCGTCTTCTTCTTCTTCTTGTCTTCGTCTTCGTCTTCGTCTTCTTCTTTTTCTTCGTCTTTGTCTTCGTCTTTCTTCTTCTTCTTCATCTTCGTCTTCGTCTTCTTCGTCCTCTTCTTCTTGAATCAGATTTAGCTAATCAGTTGACCAGATTTCCTTCTGTATCAATTGTAATTACTTCATAAGTGATTGTGTTCACACACCATTGTTTGGTAAGTTTGATTAATAGTTTTTTTGAATCATTCATCATTTGGGTATAAACTTGCAATTTTTTCAATAATTTGCATTCGCGTTTCCAACAGAAGGTTATATATGTTGCAACAGTTGACTATTGGAACAGATGATAGTCTTATATTGCAACAGAAAGGTTATTTCAATCGCAACAGAATAGACATATGTTGCAATATATGATTTATGTGTTGCAACAGAATAGTTATATGTAGCAACATATGACTTACATGTCGCAACAAAATAGCTATATGTTGAAACATGTGATTTATTAGTCACAATAAAATAGTTATATGTAGCACTATATGACTTACATGTTGCAATAGAATAGACATATGTTGCAACATATAACTTATACATTTTGTTACAACATGTGATTTATGTGTCGCAACAGAATAGTTATATGTTGGAACATATCACTTATATGTTCCAACAGAATAGTCATATGTGGCAACATATAACATACATATGTATTAGTACTAATTGTTTTTTTGAATTAACTTCTTCAATAGTACTAATTGTTTTTTGAATTAATTTCTTCAGGTACAATAAATTGAGGGATTATTTGTAGGGATTTATTGTTGTGGTGAATGGATCGAGAAGAAAAATCGATATATTTGGAATTGGAAGGATAGTAAGAAAGGGTCGGTAGGGATGACTGACGAAAGAAGTATTTTGTATGATGATTTTGTGAAGCCTTATACAGAAAAGGCATGGTAAGTTTTAATATTTTTCGTATGTATTCACGTTTTTATCAATGTATTCTGCCTTTTAAATGTGTTATTTCTTTTGTAGTTTGATTTTTTCAACCATAACGATCCAAATGCATTGGGAATGATTAATCAAGCAGCAGACAGAGGCCACATTGGTGCATCATATGTACTTGCCATAATTTCAATCTTCAAAAGCGATGAATCCATGAGAGAAGGCCTAATGTTCATTGCCAACATGAAAAAAATGGAGCATATGTGTGTTCTGTTGGATAATATGTTGAATTTTGCAACAGAAATTGCAACAGATACGTTATATGTGGGAACATATGTATATCCTAATATGTGGCTTTTGGTATTAATTCAATTAAATTATGACGTAATACAACATTTAACACTAATATATAGTCATACAACATGTCTAAGTACAAAATTATTATCTAATACAACAACCTTTATCAATTATATCAATTATTTTTACAAATACTATCATACCACTAGTTCATCATACAATGACTAAGTAATTCCATATGATAGTTATATAACACCCTTGTAAATTGTTGTTCGAAGTGTTATAACATCTTTTTATTGCGTAATTATGCTCCAAAGTACTAAAATTTGGTCCAATTTGACATTTTTCATTGCTAAATTGCTTAATTTATCGATTAATCCATCTATCAAATGTCATATGTTGCAACATATGTACGTTCTATTGGATAATATGTTGAATTTTGCAACAGAAATTACAACAGATACGTCATATGTGACAACATATGTATATCCTAAAATATGGTTTTTGGTATTAATTCAATTAAATTGTGACCTAATACAACATTTAACACTAATATATAGTCCTACAACATGTCTAAGTACAAAATTATGGTCTAATACAACAACTTTCATCAATTCTATCAATTATTTTTACAAATACTATCATACACTAGTTCATCATACAATGACCAAGTAATTCCATATGATAGTTATATAATACCCTTGTAAATCGTTGTTCGAAGTGATATAGCATCTTTTTATTGCGTAACTATGGTCCAAAGTACTAAAATATGATCCAATTTGACATTTTTCATTGCTAAATTGCTTAATTTATCGATTAACTCATCCATCAAATGTCATATATGGCAACATATGTACATTCTTTTGGATAAAACATGTAAGTACTTTATAAAAGTCATAGGCCCAACCTCTAATACTGGCCCAATTGGCCCATTATTTCATTTCTTGAAGGGATATATATAAATTAGGGTTTTCATTTTCTTCCTCACCGCTTCAATTCCTCCCTCTTCGCATGCATCTCGGATCTCTGGAGTGCATGGGATATAATGATGTTATTTATTTCATCAATCTTTTCTGTTCTTTGTTTTTTAATGCGCAACTAATTGATTTGGGTTTGGTTAAACCAAATCAATAAATAAACATAGTTTTGCCCTTTAGTTCCAACATTTTTACTTGTTCTTAACATAACATAACACCCATGTGTTGCTACATATGAGTCAAATGTTGCAACTTTGAGGCATATATTGCTATAGATGACTCATTTGTTGCTACAGATGCATCAAATGTTGCAACATATCACCCTTATGAAGCAACATTTGACCATATGAGGCATATGTTGCTACAAATGACCCAAACACTACATATAAGTCAAATGTGGCAACATTTGAGGCATATGTTGCTATAGGTTACCCATGTATTGCTACATATGAGTCAAATGTTGTAACATTGAGGCATATGTTGCTACAGATGACCCATGTGCTACATATGAGTCAAATGTGGCAATATTTGAAGCATTTGTTGCTACAGATGACCCATGTGTTGCTGCATATGAGTCAAATGTTGTAACATTTGAGGCATATGTTACTTCGGATGACCCATTTGTTGCTACAGATAACTCATTTGCTACTACAAATTACCCTTATGTAGCAACATTTGACCATATAGTGGATAGATAGAGTTAAAAGGGAATTGGTTGAAGCAACATAACATATGACATCACAGATAAAATAAAACATTGTCACTAATTACAAACACATTGTCAAGGCTCCAAGTTCTTATCTACTATCCCAGCAACTCAATTCCATTGCAATCGACCAACTGTATTGTCACACAACAAGGTGTTGGGAAGTTGAATTGGTGTGTTGGTAATCAAATGATCGATAAATACAAGCTAATATGACCCGCACGCGACATTGGTGATATTTTTTACCATGGGTTTCAATCGACCTTCAAATTCCCATGGTTCATTGAGGAGCTTATCTAACAAATGCTTCATTATTCGACTTTGCCTCAACAAGATTGACAGCAAGTCGAACACAGGTTGTAGAATGTCAAAAACACATCATGTTCCGTACACGTCAGGTTGCAGTCATAAACATTCATGCGACCCTCGTGCAAGAGGATCTCAAGAGTCACAAAATGAGTATTGTTCATGTTTATGACTGCTAGAATTCTTTTTGCACCAATCTAATCAATGCCTCCATGATATGGTATAATTCCCCTGACGTAGTTAATCATATCGTCATTCCATACAAACTCATTAAGTAACTGTGTAAAGCTTTTGCCACCAACTCTTGTTGCTTCCTCGCTGATATTGTCATACCTTTGTTTGAAGTTGGTATAGAAGTTGAGATCCATGATTCTATCTGTGGAATCATAATGCTCAGGGTATCTCAACTGCCTCTCCCGCATGAGGCTGAGAATTTCATCAATATACTGAAATAACAATTAATATTAAAGAGTAAAGAAGAGTAATGATTGAAAAGATAAAACAAACAAACATTATAAATTAAAAGTTAGTAGAGAAAAATTATCCAGTCTTACCACCAAACGGTTGTACTACCTTTTTTAATTTTTTTTGAATTTCGACAGTATAATGTTGCAACATATGACAATTCAAAAATTATCATATGTTGCCACATATCTCCTTTCTGTCGGGGCACATACAGATAGTTCTGTGGGTTTTTTTACAACAAAGGTTATATATGTTGCCACATATGACCTTCCTGTTGGAGAACATGCAGATAATTATGTGATTTTTTTTACAACAAAGACTATATATGTTCCAACAAAATAAAAATAATAATAATCATTAATATTATCAGCAAAAATAACACTTCACCGATTGTTTTTTTACAACTTATCAAGAAAAAAGGTCAATGGTATACATAACCATCAAAACTAAATCTAATCAATGGTAGTAACCATAACATTTTCATCTGGACACGAATAATAAAATATTCATGTTGTTGCTCACATCCTTCGCATCGACAAGAAGAGCATTTGATGTTAGATGAGGAAGCAACACTAGCAAAAGATTGAGTTGTTATCACAGATGAAGCTCCCTGTGACATTTTATCTACAAGGTAAATAAAAAAAGTTTGAGAGTTTACAACTGATTATAAAATAATAAGGGTAGCAATTTATACTTATGTTGACAAAGATGAACATTTTGTTGCCACATTTGCACCTTTTGTTGACACAGATGAATCTTCTGTTGACACAGATGATCATTATGTTGCTCTAACATATAGGTGACATGTTCCAATATATGACAACTATGTTGGAATATGTACCAACATATCACCAATATGTTGCAACATATGCCACAAGATGAACAAAATGTAGGACAACTGAACAAAACTGAATTTCTACAATCATATGAACAAAATGGTCACAAAAAGAACAAAAGCAACAAAAATGACTCTTCACTGAACAACAACAAAAATGATTCTTCACATATACATTTCCTAAAAATTAGGACTTTTTTGGATTTGTCGATTTTCTTTCAAAAACAAAAATAATTGGTACCATTATTCAATTTTCACATCTATAGAACGATTTCTTGTTCATTAACCCAAGAAAAGAACTTAGTATCAAGAGTGTGTTGTTCGAAATTGTAAAATCTTTCAAGAAAATGACTTACCCGTTTTAAGTCAAACACGACCTTCACTTCAGAAAGAGAGAGGGAGTGACGGTTGGAGATGAGGAGGAAGATAATGGGGGAGAATGATCGAATTTTCTAAGGAAGAAGAAGAAGAGAAGAACGTTGGACGGAAGAAGAAAGAAAATTCTATTTTCTTTTAATATTTCTTTTTAAATAGAAAGTTTAAAATATAGTGGTTTTTTGAATTTTATAAAAGATTAGAAAGTTTTGAAAATGTTAATTTGATCCTAAATTAACTTAATTACTTTTTTAAATGGATTTGACCATTTCTTGATCAAATGTCACCAAAAACCAAAGCAAAACTTTATTGACACCTTTCATTTAATTTTCTTGAATATATTAGTAGTCTTTCTTTTAGTATAGCATCCCGTCTTCCGCGCCACAAACTGGCATGTCTTCTTCAGTTCTCTTTCACACACACAAAATAGAGACAGAACGGTTTGGATTTGACCCAATAAATTAAATGCTACCATTGAAAAATCTGGTAAACTTTTTTTTTTGTCCTGTGTCAAGAACTGGAATTTAATTTTCGCAATAATGTAAGTAGTGATTATCAGAATCTGCAAAATACAATTGAACTAGGTAAAAGACAATTTTTCCAGCTGTAGTCTTCATTTTATGTTTGCTCATTTTTATAAGTAGAGAGATTCTTGAAACATACTTCTCTCTTTCTGCAAATTGCTGTAAAAAAGACACTCCAAAAAGGTCTGAGTTTGTTACTTTTTTTTTAATTGATTTTTTTTGTTGGATTCTGATAATGAGAACTTTTTTATTGTCATTTTTGAGCAGAAGGGTCTTGATCTGTGTGTGGAGGGGTGAAATCTTGATTTTTGTTGTGGGTTTTATCTGTGAATGAAATCTTGTGTACAAAGATGGACCAAACAATTGAAAGGTCTTCAAATGCACATAGGGGTTTTCGAGTTCAGCCTCCACTGGTGAGTGTTCTATTTCATTTTTATTTTTTTGTTGATTTCTGATTAATTCCTTTATTTCAATACCCTTACGAAAATTTCTGGTAAAGGAGCAACTTTTGGTGCTTGGGTTGTTTTGAATTTATTCTTTTGGGGTTTGGATTAGCATAATATTCCTGCTGAATCGGCAGCATTTCTCCTTAGAATTCAGCTAACATCCTTCTTCAACGTCTTTTGGGAAGAGGGGTTGTTCAAATGATAAACACCCTCCACTTTGAACCCTAAGTTGTGGGCTCTAGTAACCAAGGGAACAAAAACGTGGGAGTTTCTAGGGAGGGGTAAAAAAGATTAAAAAAACAAAAAAAAAAGGGTGTGTGTGTGGGGGGGGGGGGGGGGAGGAATGAAAATGTGACTTCTGGGTTTATGTTTTCCTGAATTTGAAATAAAAATTGAGAAATTTGTTCTTCAGTTTATGCAGTTTGCTGTTACTCATATCTGCTAGTCATACTGCCTTGTTTTGATAAGTTTTCATTGGATATGATGAGGATGGTTTCCAGAATATTTGTT